>PVIA01000512.1:345091-426988 GCA_004024845.1 Tonatia bakeri | reverse complement strand
CTCCCATGCTGAGCCCCCCACTCCCACGCAGAGCCCCACTGTTAGAGAACACTGAGCTTCTGGCTTTCAAACATAAAAAGAAATTGCTAAATGTGATTCAACTTGTACTTCGCATAATGCATTTCTGTGACACTTCATAGTAATGAGATAATTACCATGGGTACAGTATTAGAGTATACATATTCTGATAAGTTACAGCTGTAAGAAATCAGTAATGGACATTAATCATTCCATGTTCATTCCCTACGAATCTCAGACTAGAAGTTAAGCTGCAGAGTTCCAACAAACCTAAGACGAATTTTATAGTCATCATTTCTGCCATTTAGATGAAGAGTTTATGAATACAATAGACTCTCCATAATTTAAACTAATGTGAGCAAACAGCTGCCTGAATTGAGAAAAATCTGAACTGAAGTCTAGTAGTAAATATATAGTACATGTAATACATTTAAAAGTAACAACTACAATTCGAAGTAGGCTATCAAACTGTTTGAAAATAAATATCCTTAGGGAACTACTTTAATTAATATATGAGAAGAATTCATAATACTTGTATCAATTGTTTATTTAAATTTGAGTCTCTTGAGTCCTTGAATTCTTGAGATCTATTTCTGTCTTAAGTAGGCTGAGCATTCTCCTTGGAGTCTTTATTATACCTACTCTTTTCCATAGTGAGCTCTTTCTGGTACATGAGGGTAAATATCAGGTCGGCCCTCAGCCAAGTTACAGCTAAATGCAAAATTAGCAGGGATTGGATTAATCAGGTTTTATGACAAAATACATAGGAACAGCAATAGACACAAACTTTTTCATTCTTTCAAATTTAGAAATTATCTACATATTTTAGAAAAGAATCACAAGGGTAAGTTAAGGAAACCTAAATTTCCAGTTGGTTTATCTTCCAACTATAGCTAAATTAACCTAGAGAGGCCATAAAATTCTAGGCTCTCTAAGGGATTTTAGAAGTTATTTTGTCCAGGCAGACGTGTTGCTGGAGAAGAGTCGGCTGACACTCACAGAACACACGGCCTGGTCACCGGAGAGGCCATTCCAGGACCCAGGGCCGCTGACTCTGAGCCCAGGAGTAGGCCACGCCCCTCGGCGTCTGCCAGGGCAGACTGGGGTAATGAACTCCCGGAAGAGGTGCGCAGCTCCTACTTGGGACCTGGCCCAGTCTCTAATTACCCAAACTAGCCCATTCAGGCTTTTCAAGTAATTTAAGGCCGTTTAATCATAATCCTTCATGGTGGAGGTGGAGAAGAGCCACACACCATTGCATGCGTTTGTCAAGGTTTGTCAAGTTCGCCCCCTTGAAGTCGCCAGAATGGAAGCATCACTGGTTCCCCTGTCTGACAAGCACCATGCATATAGGAATATTTTCCCACAGACGCCTCGCAAGGTGAAAACAAGCAGCAGGCTCTGGATGTCTTTGAATGAAGGGGTCTTTCTTGTGTGTTTTTCACACCCCATGTGCCCAGCCCAGCACCTGACACCAAGTAGAGCCCCATAGAGTAAAAAAAAAAAAAATTCTTTTAAACAAACCATGTAATCTACACACTTGGGTTTCTGTGTTTTGAAGATACTTGTGATTATGATTTAAGTGTAATTTTTCTTTCAAACTCACTAAAGCCAAGAAACCTTTGTGGAAGCGTGTAATGAATTCTTGCTCTCTGACTAAAATGAGGATCTCAGCTACTCAGTAACAACCTGCCAAGTTCAGCTGTCCTTCTGACTTAATAGTGCCTTCCAGGGTGGTTTGGAAAGTGAGTCATTGATTTGAATCCAGAGTCCAAAGAAAGACTCTGTTAGGACTGGAACAAGCCTTGGGAATTGGGCAGTCCTGTCCTGGCGTTTTGTAATTGAGGAAACAGGGTCCAGAGAGGTTAAGTAACTGCGGCCTGATCACATAATTAAGTTTGTTTAGTTGCGGTGCATTAGAGAGATCTGGAAAATGCCACGTGCGTATTTGTGCTTTTCAAGTTCCTGACATTTTCTGTTGTGTGCACTCAGGGTATTTTTAAGCACTGACAAGCACGTGAGTGCAAGCCGTGTTGAGGGAAATCCGGCGGTGTGGGCCGTGCACAGGAGGTCGGTCACGCTCCGCACCTTTCTGTTCACCTCCCTTTTGATTTGTGGTGTTTGGACAAAAGGTAACAAAATATTTACTGCAGTAAAAAAAAAATCCTTCTTTCTTTTACATGCACATAACTTCAAAAAAATCCCTAAAGTCATCATTTGTCTTTACAAATAAAAATTTTTTTTTTTACTTCAAAACGGAGACAAAGGTGAAAAAATTCTCTCTCACGGGAGTTTTAGAAATTCATAACCATGCAAAAACAGGTAGTTACAGAAAATACTATGCAAACTTAACTATAGCATTATCATGAAAACTGCATAAATAATATCTGGACGGCTAGGTGAGAAAGATAAAACCACTGAAACACACACTCCTGACTCTGCTCCATTACAGCACATTCACAGTGCAGCACAGTTTGAGCAGACAGTGGACAAACTCCAAGCTGTGACCAGCAAGGTGATTTATCGCAGGGGGCAGGGGGTTCGGGGCTCGAGCAGGAAATCCTAACCATCGTTCCTCGGGCTTTGTCTGAACTGCATCGCGGCCCCAGACTCCCTGCGTGTCTCTCTGAGGTCGGGTGGATTATCAATGTAAAGTAACGTATACTAAGCCTCGGGGAACAAATAGTCATTATTCGGAGCCTCCTAAATCATGACAGGCTACTTCTGCCTACTCTGAGTTTTATTAGCCTCATCTCCAACTACTCTCCCTTGCTGATAGTGAAGGGGTGAATGTGAAGTGTGTTTTGAATTTGGGGTTAAAGTTGGGAGTCAAACACTTTTTTGAAAAGTTAGTCTTGAGCTCTGAACCAAATAGCAATTGTTGAGCTACTTGCCTCAAGACCAAGTCTGTGTCATATTGATTTATAAGTTAAGGATGGCTCTAGACAGTTGCTGAATCAGCCATGCAGGAATGATAATAGATCATGTTATAGGCCAAGTTGTGCCCTCCCCAAAAATGTCTGTGCTGAAGCCCTAACCCCCAGTACCTCAGAACGTGGCTGTATTTGGAGGTAGGACATTTTAAAGATGGTTACGTTGAAATGAGGACGTTAGGGTGGGCCTTCATCTGATCTGACTGGTGTCCTTGTAGGAAGAGAAATTGGACGTGTGTAAAGACATGAAGGATGCGCGCACACAGAGGAGAGGCCGTGTGAGGGCACAGACGGAGGGCAGCCCTCTGCCAGCCAAGGAGAGAGGCCTCAGGGGAAACCAAACCTGCAGACACTTTGGTCTTGGACTTCCAGCTTTTGAAACTGTGAGAACATGAAGGTCTGTTGTCTGAGCCACGCAGTCTGCTGTACTTGGTTATGGCAGCCTGAGCAGACTAATGCAGACCGCCTCAAATCGTTTACCTTCTGCACCCAATTTCTCTCACTGTCAAATCAGAAGTTAGCATTGCAAGTGGCTGCTTTTCCTGCCCTGCCTCCCGGAGCCTCTGGGTAAAGTCCAGATTTCCTCACACGGCAGACAAGCCCCTCCAGATCCACACAGCTCTTACTTCTCCAAACCTGTTTCTCAGCATTTCCCCCTTGCACTCTGTCTCAAGAAGCCACGCTTTCCTTCTCTGGTGTCTTCACGTCACTGTGAAAAAAAGTCTCAGTTTACATGTCAGTCCCTCCAGGAAGAACCCCCTCCTCTGGACTGTGACATTCCTCTCCTTGGTGCTTGCCCCAGCCCAAGCGCCCTCGACAGAGCCCACCTGCTGCTTCCCCCTCCACTCCCCAAGCTCTCGAGGTCAGAGACCAAACCTTATTCACTAGTGAGTCCTTAATGCCTGACAGAGAGCCCAGCCCATAGTGGTTGTTCTGTTACTTGAATCGAAGCATGAGCAAATTTGTGCAAGATCTTCTGTAGAATAGCTATGGTGTAAGACCTCACTGTGTAAGACACTGAGAGGACGGAGATACGTTTCAGCCAGGTTCATTTGCGGGGGCTGCTATAACAAAGCAGAGCATGGACTGCGGAGTTTAAGCAACAGATATGTGTTTGCTCACAGCTCTGGAGACTAGAAGGCCAGGATCAAGGTGTCAGCAAGGTTGGTTTATTCTGAGACCATTGTCCTTGGCTTGTAGACAGCTGTCTTCTCCCTGTGTCTTCACATGGTCTTCTTTCTGGGTATGTCTGCATCCTAATCTCCTCTTCTTGGAAGGACACCAGTCAGATTGGATTCCAGCCCACCCATTAACGACCTCATTTTATACTTTATTCACCTCTTTAAAGAGCCTATCTCCAAATACAGCCACATTCTGAAGTAGCAGGAGCTAGAGCTTCGACGCGTGAGTTTGGGGACACAAGTAAGCCTGTAACATTAGTCGAGAGTGCTGTAGCTCCTGGACATATGCCTGGGATGAAAGCGGGTGACTACATTGCTGACTCCCCTGGAGAGCTCTTTGCCACAGAGGTTCAGTGCTGAATGCGCATCCCCACCAAGAAAGGGGCATTCAGAGTTGACTGCTGTTTTCAGGGGTTGGAGTGCGCTATTAGGTTAGGGATCCCACACCACCAAGAATAAAGGCCTACAGGGCTAAAATAATGAAAACACTTCAAGGTATATGGTGATTGCCAGCATTAACATCCTCACTGGAAATTCCCATTCTGAAGTGGTCAGTACGTATGTATTTGGTTAACCTTAAGAAATTCAGTGGTCACCTGTCCAGTTCCCACCCAAGAGATGAAAACGTTGTCACTGCTCACCAACTTTCGGGACTGGGAGAACACTGTGGAACACGGTCAGGTCTTATCTGTCAAGTTCAGATCGCACATGGACGATTTAGACTTGCACTCCAACAACTGGCTGGGAAAGGGGCCACCCAGGCTCAGCCTTGGTCACTCCCCATACATAATTGAAATCACTGCCCACAGAATTGAGAGTGAGGTTGTAGCAAAGAGACTGTGTAAGTGACTCTGGCTGTTGCTATAACAACAGTACCTTGGTCTCATTTCTTCTGAAAAATGAATTTCAGCTGTTAGGATGAAGCCGAGCAGCTTCTCCCCGCAGATGAACGCTCAGCGACCGCCCCCGAGCTCTGCTGGTTACGGATGGAGTGTGCCGTGCTGTGCGCACCGCTGCCCGGTTGAGTATTTCCAGCGCTGGGTAATCACACCCGTGTTTGTCTGAACGTGAGAATGTGCCCGTGTGCACGTGGACATCTCCACCGGCGATTCATCCCGGGGAGCAAAATCCTCTAGTTCTGCCTGCCTCCTATTTGTGAGCACAGCTACTTTAAAGACCTAGGAGTGAAGGCAATCCCCTTGTGGATGACTAAAGGCAAGTCCCTGAGCTTCTGGCTTTGGAATAAAAACATGCTAAGGTGCCATGGAGATTTGGGAGTCAGATGCCTTCTACAAATACGTTATTCTATGTCCTGTTTGCGCACTCACTAAGATGGTGGGTGTGCACATGTGCGAAAGAGAGAGAGATTCTTTTCCAGGAAGGAGCTCTCAGCTTTGCTTTATGCAAACTACGACTCACAAGGAAGAGCAATGTCCAACCTCTTTGAGGGAAACAAGAGGCTTTTTATGGACTCAGATCTTATTTCAATACTGTTGTTTGCCGAAGGGGGATCAACACGTGTTGGGGTTTTATTCGGAAGCCGTGTGAGGTCTGGCCACCGGGGGCTGTCTGCCTCCCCTGAGCTGGTGCAGCACCCCGGTGCCAGCGGGCACTCCTGCCAGGGGCTACAAACAAAAACAAGAATGTCTCCTTGAAAACAAGGGACGTTTTGAGTAAACAGTGAAATTAAAATATTCTTGATTCCTACCCAAGGGAGAGAAAAGTACTCAGCCGCCCTGAAGTGTTTCTTCTTCCTGCCTCCCTCCTCCCAGAAAATAAACAAATCGAAACCTCACACTTCGTTCGAACATGCCTGTTCTTTGGTGTGTGGTGTTGGTGCGCAGCTCCAGCTGTGAATGATGCAGATAAGATGTGATCTTCTCATTTGCCCTCTTCCTCCCTACGGTTTTTCCTTCTTCCTCACCAATCCCCTTCACCGTCATTTCTTTGCAGCTCTAAATAAAATCCCATTAGGAATTCCAGGTTGTAATACAAGGTCACGCTACAGGCATGTTTGAATAGATAATGTATGCATGACTTCCAGTAAGAGATATTCCTAAGGAAATTGTTTCTTGTCCTTAAAAATAACTGCATGGAGTGTGTGTGTGTGTGTGTGTGTGTGTGTGTGTGTGTGTTCATGTATTTGAAAAGACACAGCAGTTCAGGGCTCTGAGGTTCAAGCCCAATGACAACTCCAGAGCTCAGCAGAGCTTTTCCTGCAGGAAGCTACCTGGTGCAGCAGGCTGCCCCTGGGATGCATGTGGCTGCTCCCTCCCCAAGTGTTCGGGGCTGCAGCTATCACCCTTTCTCAAACACACGCCAGATTTGCACAGTAGCTTCCTCCCGCATCGAGCAGCACGCTCTTCTCTGAATCAGGCAGATCTGACGCAAAGACTTGAACACATCGTCCCTAGTCTGTTTCAGCACAGGCGTCGAAAACACTTTCCCGTCATTTCTAAGCCAGGTTTTCTCATGTTTGATCAGAACAGGGGTCAGCAGGTGCAGAACAGCAAAGTGGGTAAGAACACGGATCTGAGAGGCGGGCAGAGTAAGGCAGAGCTCTGCTCTGTGCCCTGAAACAAACTGCTGTCTTCGCTGAGTCCAGTGACCCCTCTGGGCTATTGTGAGAGTTACTCAGGATAATAATATATGAAAAGCATTTAGCTTGATGCCTGTACATGGTAAGTTCTCAGCAATTAGAATATTAAATGACACTGATATCCTGAAATATTTAGTAAGCAGTCTATCAGGTTCTCTGACAAAAACTTAGAAGTTTAACACTTTCTACTGAAAGCTATGTAGGATTTGGAAATCCAAACAGTCTCAGTGTTAATGAGGAGTTAATCATTTTGTTGAAGCACCCATTTGAACTATGTGGATGGAGCTTGTAAACACTTTAGAACGTCAGATACAAAGAGTCTACAGGATTCGTGGGACTGGTGGTGAAAATATGTTGTATTCATTCAGCTCTGAGAAAGCCACAGGCCTGTGTGAATATCAATGCATCTGGAAATACGGACATTGGCGGAGGCCTTAGGACCTGCCCATTCTAACCCGCACCTCCAAGAATAAAAGAATCCATGGCCACTGCTGATGTTTTGGGATCCATTCTCAACATGCTGTTTTGCATTTGGCTGGCACTGATTACATATTTCAAATTGAGAAAGGATCAAAGTGTACCTAAAGATTCAGCCACACTTAAAAAGATTTAAAAGACTTTTAAAGGGGACCTTACTCTGGCTCCTCTCAGCTGGAGTTGCGTGAGCACCCACGTTCCCAGCACTTGCATATTCCTAAGACTACTCGGGAATAGAGGATTAAATCTGCCTCTTAGCAGAAAGGGAAAGGGTCGTGGTCACTTCTAAAAATAACCTTCGAGTCTTCCAGAATGTCTCCTGAGTGGTCCCCGGCCCTTGGGCTAGAGGCTCAGCAGTGCCCCGGCATCCCCTTGGGCCTGTGTAGCTGAGGTTTCAGACACCCACTAGGAAACAAGGCCTCTTTAAGACGATCTTTTTCTTCCTGGAGCATTACAAAGTAGAGATTTTTAACAGCTCGGGCTGACAGACACCCCAGCCAGTGACCCACATTACCCACTGACCAAGTCGAGAGAAGCTGTGTTCTGGGAGGGTCCCCAGTAGATGTTTTAAACCCTTGGCTCTCAGGGAAACAGTGTGTGCACATGCGTGTGTGTTTATTCATAGGAATTTTATTGCGTAGTTAAGTTCTTTCCTCTCTGACGTAATGTTAGTGCTGTACGAGGCTGACCAGGGAGACCTCGGGTGCTATGATAGGTCTGTCCTTTTCTGTCAGTGTCGCTTTATCCTTCACGTAGTCCTTAAAGCAAACATACTCAGCTTCTGGCACTACACGTCTGACATGGGTTCACTTTCCGGTGTGGTCTTTGCTCTTGGCAATGAGTCTGCCCCTCAGCAACCAGCACACAGCACACAGCCTGCCCTCCGTTCACCGGATGAAAAGGAGGCAAGTATGTAGCGTGGGAAGAGAAAACAGTCTAGGCCATGACTGTGCTCAGGGAAACCTGAAAGATGAAAAATAAGCACTGTCATGAAAAGTCTTGTAGAAATCCAGCAAGCTTCTGCAGAATTCCAGGTCCTCAGAGGTTTGACGTATTTGCGTTTGGAACATTGTGTCTTAGTCCTGTTGACGAGCTATCCCAGAATGTCACCAGTCAACTCAGAAACGTTTCATATCGATGTCTGGTCTGTGTGTATATGCACTTTTTTTTTAAAGGGTCAAACCAGCCCCAGCTGATGTGGCTCACTTGGCCGGAGGATCGTCCTGTGCCCCATAACTTCGGGGGTTTGATTCCCAGCTCGTAAGTTTGATCCCAGATCGGGACACCTGTGGGAGGCAACTGATCGATGTTTCTCTCTCCCCCCTCTCTCCTCCCTAAAATGAATAAACATATTTTTAAATTTTTTTTAACTAAATCATACCAACAACTCAGAATGTCAGAACTCGAACAGAATTATTAGTATAGATCAGAATGTCTAAAAACTGGGGATCCTGGACCAAATCTAAAACATTTCTTTACGTACTTGTGCCTTTTACCTGTGTCCCAATCTGGTCCCCACCTTAGCCTATTGAATCCAAAACTGTGGAAGCGGGATTAAGAAATCTGAGTTCTGACTGCAGGCCAAGTCACTTTAAGGTTGGACCATCAGTGGTCTAGAAAATTCACCTTTACACGGACCTCAAAACATCCTTTCTAAGGGAGCTTAAATATTGGGAGGCAGTTCTGAAAATGTTTTGCACACTGTTCATATTCTCCTAACTAAGGTATTTACCACACGTGCATTCTGGGTCACTCATCAAAAACGTTAAATAAGCAAGTCGAATTTCCCTGTGTGTCCCTGAGCTTCTTATCTGCTGGTGGGGTGAGGAGAGAATGTCCACAGGAAAGCTGATTCAGTGCAACATCTTCTGGTTTCACCAGAGCAGATCAAAATGACAAAAACGTTCTCTCTGAGCCTCGAAGTTGGTTACAGCACCTGCAAACTGAGATTCCAGTTGCTCTTCGAGTGTTAGGAAGTACCGATAGTTGTGTGGCTAAGAGTTGGTGGGTGGAGCGGGTGTTTGGGTGGATGAAAACCACTGGAAACCTTTGTATGGAAATGTAAAATTCAACTCTGAAAGTAGCCAGCATTTTGAGTTCACCTAAGTGTGAAAACATGTCACCCTAGTAATGTCATGTAAGGTCTCTGGGTTTCAATTTCAGCCTTCCTTTCCCTCCTTCTCTTCATACATTCTCTACTTGTTTTCTACACAGTTTTCCCAAATCCTTAATGTCCTCAAAAATATTAAGGAGGCAACAGCCACAAGCCATTTCCAGCATTTTAAAAGAACTAAAATAGTACATTTACTCAGTTGTCATTAAAACACTGTACAGGTCAACACTTTCAAGCGCCTGCTTTGGGGATAAGTCACTTAAACTCGGTGTGGTCATTTAAGATCTTTTCAGCATGCATCCGTTCATACAATCCCATGAAGGAAAAGGAAAGCAGCTTTAGCACAATGCACTTTAGGCTGACTTGGGAGCACATGAACGGTCTCCGAGACCAGGAGTTGTGGGAAGGGGCTGTCATAGACACCGTAAGGAAGGTCATGTCTAAGCTGACTCGGGAGAGACCAGTAGAGGTGGTCAGATGAAGAACTTGGATAAGGGTATAACATATGCAAAGGCCCAGAGAGAGACCCAGAACAAACTCCATATGTGCTGAGAGTGGCAAATAATTAAGTATAGCTGAAGGTTAGAGTGGACCGGTGCTGGAGGAAGTGACGGGAGCGGTAAGCAGATCAGGTTGTGCGGAGCTGCTGTGCCAGACTTCGCTGATGCTGAGACATCAGACAGCTCCCGAAGAGAGGCAAAGGGGTGAACTTACCAGGCTCACATTCACTGAGAAAATCAGTCCACGATGCAGAGAATGGGTTGGTGGGCAGACAAGACTGAGGCAGGGGGACCACTCAGAAGCAGCTGCAGAAACCACGAGAGAAGTGTGGATCTGAACTAATAAATCAGTGGCATCGGGGGTGGAAAATGGGAATTAAAATTCATTGATGATTAGAACAGATAGTTCTGGAGGTTTAATTGGGTGTGGGTGGTGGGGGGAGGGCGGAAGCAAGGCTGATGCCTCAGCCTGAGAGCGCGTTATCATGATTAGCACTGGGCCCGTGCCCCAGAGGAAGGCACGCCCGTGCGTCACGTCCCTGGCTGAGGGTGCAGTGTGGGCTGCGGAGTCCCATCAGGGTTACAAAACACCTGTCTCTTAGAAGCACTAGGAGCAGAAGACGAGGAATCTGATGGTTTACCCCAAAGTCTCCCATCAGTAGTCGTATCACCACCTTTCCTGAGCCCCATCATCTTGCCCAACTTCGTGAAAATCAGGGACAAGGCAATAGGAGGTGTGGGTTTCTTTGGCAGGGGGAGGTGGGGTGTTTTGTTTGTTTGCACTTTAACTTACTAGCACTGTTAAAAGTTGAAAGAAAGAAAGAATCTCTTCTTCATGGACATACTGGCCTAGGTGACCCCTGATAGTCTGATGGGAATGAGCACCCCCTCAGCCCCGGTCTGCAGAGGCCTGGTCATCTTAGTCCTTCCCTCCTTGCTGTGGATGTCATCCTCCCTCCCCAGCCCACCTCCTCCAGAACACTGCCCTTTGCCCTGCAGAACCATCCAACCCAAAGGTTTGCTCTGAGGACTAAATACGGTCCCATGTGGAAAGGCTCTATAACTTTAAAGGCATAGCTCTTCTTATTCCTGCTGGTCTGAGCATCATGTCACCCCTCTCAACTCTCTCTCTCTCTCTCTCTCCCTCTCTGTCTCTCTCCCCCCCCCTCCCCTCTCTCTCACTCTCTCTCTCTCTTACTCTCTCTCTCACATACACCACGAGTTTCACAGAAACACAAGCCATTGAGCCACGCTGTAGACCAGACTCGTGCTGGAGCCAGTGCAGAGGAGGAGTTCTTTCCTCTGAGTAACTGACACATGATCGTGGCCCATGGTGTCACTGGTGTTGGATGAACAACGTACTTCAGCTCCTGACACTGCAGCATCCCTAGTAGGAGAAAACACTTAGAATAATAGTAACCCAGGAACAAGGAGACTGATGCTCAGTAAGAGTTTCTGTGATTCTTCTGGTGGGGTTGGGGAGGGGGGCATGAGTCATACTTAGAGACTTCCAGTTTTGTGAGGCAGAATGGCCAGGGACTTCCTAAAGCAAGCTGTTTGGGATAAAGACTGGGACCTGAGTCCTGGAGGGGCGGGGGACTCACAAGGACATCTCCCATGTGGTCGGCTGTTCTCATGGCCGCTGAGCAGCGTACATGGGAGTTATTCTGCCTTCTCGAGCACACAGATGCTACCTCTTCCTGCCCACTGTCTTCCTACCTCCAGGAGGAACATCAGGAGAGAATAAGACTCAGACCGCCTTTCCACATAGCAGGAGATGGTGCGACAGACAGCACGATGTAAGATTGTGCTGCTATTTTGGACACAACTAAACAAAACGAAAACCATAACACAGCTTCGGTGTCTTTAATGAGGTCCCTCTTATATTCCTAAATGCTGATGCATGAAATATATGTCAAGATGTGGGTTAAAGGGGCCAGCAGGAGAGAACTTTAGGCCCTGAAGGAAAAAGAAATTCTCAGCAGCTCCATTCAGGTTGCAGGCTGGAAATCTATTTGATGTGAACCTCAACAATCCGGTGCTGTTTTATAATCTAGGGCATGCATGCATTAGCACTTGGACTTGGGCTTGAATTGCAAATTTGATTTTTGCCGTTCACATTTTAAAAGGTTCACCAGATGCTTGGAAAACATTAGGGTTTTGTGGGCTAGTGAACAGAAATCCTATCATTCTACCTCTTTGTGTTGTGGAGACCCAGAAAGCAACCTCTCTCGGTTGCAGTTGCAACTATTAGTTTCCCTGAATTTTAAAGATAGTACCGTATTTGCCCGCCGCACTGAGCCCCATATTTTTGTGCACATTATCCATGGGATTATTATATCCATCACCAGAGCCATGGTATGTGATCATTATACCCATGAATAACGCACATCCTTATTTTTCCCTCAAGAATGTGGGCAAAAAAGTGTACGTTATATGTGGCAAAATACAGTAATAGCCAAGGCTTACTGTGTGCTTACCAGATGTGAGGCACAAAACTAAGTGTGGTTTCTGTATTGTTTAAGCTCAGCCTCAGAGTAACTCTGTGGGCTAGATGTTACTAACCCATTTTGCAGATGAAGTAACCAAGGCTTAGGAGGGGTTACATGAGTTTCCAGTATTCATTCATTGAACATGTTATTAATTGAGTACCTGCTGTGATCTGCTGGGGCTTGATCGTGAACAAAACAGAGAAGTCCCTGCCTTCGTGTACATTACTGCCTGACGGCCCCAGCATCACTGTCTGGTGGGCACCAACGGTGGGCATCACAGCCAACATTGATTACGTACCAGACCACGTTTATATGCTTCCACTCTTAAGTGGGGGTCTGGGATTTGAACCCAGGTGCTCTAACTCCAGGGCCAGTGCTCCTGTGCCTGTATTACTGCCTCAGCCAGCGAGGCCCACTCTGCTGTGGTTCCCGGCCAGACCTCTCTGCCTCCGTGGCCATGACCACCACTGTCTCACAGAGGAATAAACAGCATTTGTCTTCACTTTCTCCATCTGGCCCATCCATTTGCGGCTCCAGAGCAGAATCATGCACTTGAACTTTCTAAAATGAAGTGAGGTTCATGTTTAAGACAAGTGCTTGTTTTTTTCAGGTTAACATTGCTTCAGGAGGTGCCAAGGGCCCCAAGCCTTATTTCCTTTAGGCCTTGAAACAATGATATTTGAACTTGCCCCTGTGTGTTGGAGCTACATTCAAGTTTCTGCTATAGCTATGATCAGAACCACAGTCTCTAGTTTGTTCAATAAATAAGGTAATTTTGTAACAATGTCTACCTAACATAATGGATTGAACCACTACTTTCTTTGAAGTTAAATTCCAGTGTGTCCCAATTCAAGCTTTGTTTTTAATAATTCTGGGGCTTCTACCAAGTGTCTGCAGACAGGGTTTGGTGTTGTGACTTAAAACATAGGATTTAGGAATGAGGGTTGGACTGGATTTTTACCCAAGGGCCATTCCTGTTTATTTTTACCATGGGTTTCTCTACTTATGAGAAAGGTGACCAAGAGCCAGGTAATGCCAAGAGATTGCTTGGCAATAAAGTGGCACTTGTTAGAATCCCCGCGCCATCCCCAGGTGGGTTTGATTTTACACGGGGCTCTTCTTAAGCCTGGTCAGTCTCACATGTGAGTGCCAAGGGCAGGGTCAGAGGAATCCCTGCTTCTCTGCCCCTCCCCCTAAAGCCTGTGAAGTCACTAAAGCCCCTGCTGACCCAGCCTAGTCCTCTCTGTGTCATTCAGGGAGAGCTTTCCCTGCACGCAGCTTCTGCCACATTCTTTCACCAGGAGTCCCCCACGCTGCCCTTTTCTGGCAGAAAGGAAAGGGGCAGACAGATGAGGTTTATGGTTTATAAATTCATAGAGTTAACAAGACTTTTCTTAACTTGACTTCTTTTTTTTTATTTGTTTTTTATTGATTTTTAGAGAGAGGGGAAGGGAGGGGGGACAAATGGAGAGAAACATCTATGTGCAAGAGAGACATCCATTGGTTGCCTGGTATGCACCACAACTGAGGACCAAACCCACAGCCTAGGCATGTGCCCCTACCAGGAGTCAAACCCATGGCCTTTTGGTCTACAGGACAATGCTCCAAGCAACTGAGTCACACCAGCTGGGGCTTAACTTGACTTCTTAAATGAGTCCAGTTAAGTGGTCACAACACACTCCAGGCTAAGAGAGCTCATTACTGGGAATGTAGAATCGCAAAGTCAGGCATTCCTTAAGGTCAACGAGGCTGCCTCCTGCTCTGATTTCAGTTTTTAGCCCCTCTGAATTACACTATGGCATCATTCATTCAGCTCGCCATTATTTATTAACCACTGCTCTGAACTTGAATACTAAGCGCAACCCCACAATACACAGTAAGCAGGTCAGCTATAGTCCCTACCTTCCTGGAGCACACTAAATAGACACTTAAGCAGTTGTCCCCAAGCACGGTAGAAGCCATGATGAGAAAGAAGAGATTGCTTGGGGAAAAGTTATTGCAGCACATCCGACCCAGTAGAGGTGATTCAAAGTGTAGGGAAGGGATCTAAGAGGAGATTTCCTAGAGTAGGTGAAATCTCAGACACAACCTGGAAGATGAGCAGCTATTAACCCAGGGAGGGGAAGATGGAGGGGAAGAAGTGTATTCCAAGAGAAGAAAACATGTCCAGAGTCCTGGAGGCAGAAAAAAGCCCGGCACACCTAAGAAACTGAAGTTTCAGGAGGACTGATAGAACACGCTGGGCAGAGGTCGGGGAGGCGCTGCTAAGCCGAGGAGCAGGATGGTGAGCCTGGAGTGATGACTGACAGCCAGGTGAAGTAGGCTCCACTGGGATTTCAACCCAAAGACCACGGAAATCGTTACAGGGTTATAAGCGGGAAGGGCGATATATCTAATCTATATAGATACAGATAGATATAGATATGGAGAGATAGGTGTATAGATAGATAGATAGATTTAAAAGACATGGCAATATAACGAATAGATTGATAGAAAGCAAAACAATGAATAAAAGAATAGAAGAGAGAGTAAATGGATGAACGAATGGAGCCAAGACAAAGAGACCAGTCAGGAGACTGTTTAACAATCTAGCACGAGGCAACGGGACCCTCGCCTGGGGTAGTCCCAGTGAGGCTGGAGGTGAGTGGGCCTGTGAGAGCGACAGTCTGGATGCAGCATCTGTAGGGCTGGGTGACTGGCGGTGCGAGATGGTTCGAGAAGAATGCTCGGGTTTCTGATTTGGGTTACTGAGTAGTACTGAGATAGGAACACTGGTGAGGATCCTGTGTGATCGTGAAAGATAATCAGCTCAGTGTTGACACACGCTGAGTTTTAGATGCCCGTGAAACACCCAGTGAGAGAGCATGGGAGTTAGAGGAGCTCGGCAGAGAAGCTGGGGCTGGGCACATTGTTATGAGGACATCAGCCTGTTGTAATGGAGGACACCATCTGGGTTAGGGCGTAGAGTAGGCAGGAAGGAAAGCTTAAGACTGAACAATGAAGAATTCCATCCTTTAAGAGAGAGAAAGAAAAGTACCTAAGAGGCTGGGAAAGAGCAGATGGAGAGAAAGGAGGCGATCCAGGACAGCATGAGTTCATGGGAACCCGGGGAGGCATGGTCTTAGAACAGGGTGGGCTACTGCATGACAGGGTGCTGGGAGGTAGAGTGAAAGAAAGCACAGAGGAAGGTTTGGGCTATGGTAACCATTAATCTTCATGTCTACGCTATTTAGTAAACGTGTTAAATTTTCTATTCTTAGAGCATTTTTATTGCTCTTTAAAATATTGTTTATTTAATTCTTTAATGTTCTCAATGAAGGTATGATAAGAATTCAAGTATTAACATCTTCCTCGAGTGTGGGACATTTTGGTCCAATCTCACGTTTAGCATTCATTTGAAAATAATAATAGGTCATTTTTCCCCACCCTCCCATCTTTTAGGAGGTTGTTTTCTGTCTCTTAGCCTAGTGAGCTCTGCTTTCTGGCTAAAACCTTTCCCCATAGAATTTGAATTGAAGCCTGGCCAATTTTGAAATTAGAATTATAACCTCTTTACTAGGTGTTATCAACCACTTAAAAGTTAGTTGACAGCAATCCATTTTGGAACATGTAAAGAGGAAACTACAAGCTGGAGATTCAGGCATTCTCTTTGTTACCTCTTTTCCAGCTCCAGGAGACTGTGAAAAGGAAGTTGGAAGGAGCCCGCTCGCCACTCAATGGAGACCAGCAGAATGGGGCTTGCGATGGGAGTTTTTCTCCAACCAGCAAGCGAATACGAAAGGACATTCCCGCGGGGATGGAAGCCATCAACAGTTTGCCCAACAACATGCCACTGCCTTCAGCTTCTCCTCTTCACCAACTTGACCTGAAGCCTTCTCTGCCCTTGCAGAACAGTGGAACTCACACTCCCGGGCTTCTAGAGGACCTAAGTAAGAATGGCAGACTCCCGGAGATTAAACTCCAGCCTGTTAACGGCTGCAGTGACCTGGAAGACAGCTTCGCCACCTTGCAGAGCAAGGGCCTCAAACAGGAGCCCCTGGACGACCCTACTTGCATCGACACATCAGAAACATCTCTTTCAAACCAGAACAAGCTGTTCTCAGACATCAACCTGAATGATCAGGAGTGGCAAGAATTAATAGATGAACTGGCGAACACAGTCCCTGAAGACGACATACAGGACCTGTTCAACGAAGACTTTGAAGAGAAGAAGGAGCCAGAATTCTCGCAGCCAGCCACCGAGACCCCCCTCTCCCAGGAGAGCATGAGCGTGAAGAGCGACCCCTCTCACTCTCCTTTCACGCACGTCTCCATGGGCTCTCCCCAGACACGGCCTTCTTCTTCCGGTCCTCCCTTTTCCACCATCCCCACGGCCACCAGTTTACCTTCCGTCGCCAGCACTCCCGTGGCTCCCAACCCCGCAGGCTCACCAGCAAACTGTGCGGTCCAGTCCCCGCCGACTCCAAACCCAGCCCACACCCCCGGCCAAGCTCCGCCTCGACCTGGAAGTGGCTATCTCCTCAGTGCGGCAGCGGTGCCAGTGGCTGGCTCGGGGTCGGGCCCTGGGGCCGTGCCTGGCGCTGACCTGTCTCCAGCGGAGCAGCTCAAACAGATGGCGGCGCAGCAGCAACAGCGGGCCAAGCTCATGCAGAAGCAGCAGCAGCAGCAGCAGCAGCAGCACTCCAACCAGACTGCCAGCTGGTCCCCATTAGGGCCTCCGTCCAGTCCCTACGGCGCAGCTTTCCCCGCAGAGAAACCAAATAGCCCCATGATGTACTCCCAAGCCTTTAACAACCAAAACCCAGTAGTGCCTCCAATGGCAAACAACCTGCAGAAGACGACAATGAATAACTACCTCCCGCAGAATCACATGAACATGATCAATCAGCAGCCAAATAACTTGGGTACAAACTCCTTAAGCAAACAGCACAACCTTCTCACTTACGGCAACACCAAGCCCCTGACCCACTTCAGCGCGGACTTGAGTCAGAGGATAACACCACCCATGGCCAATCCCAGCAAAAACCCCCTGCTGCCGTACATCCAGCAGCAGCCCCCGCCGCCACAGCAGCAGCAGCCGCCGCCGCAGCTCCAGACTCCCAGGGCGCACCTGAGTGAGGACCAGAAACGCATGCTTCTCATGAAGCAGAAAGGAGTGATGAACCAGCCACTGGCCTACGCCGCACTGCCGTCCCACGGTCAGGTAAGCGTGAGAGCGACACCCACTTGCAGCGGCGCTGGTGGCGTGTTTCAGATTGGCAAGGTGTGATGCGTTAGCACTAGCAGGGTATAATTAATTACCTGTGGAAATCCTTCCTACGCATTGTCATGTATTTGCCCGGTCTGGGGGTTTTAGTTCCTCTTTTTTTTTTCTAAGAGATGGAAAAGGTTGGCCTGATTGCCTTTCCTGTATTAGAATGTCTGGGATCAAACTTGTCCTGTTCCTGGCAGTAGATAAGAAATGAAAAATTACATGACGTTCTCAGAATCGGAGGGGGGCTGCACTGTGGAGGTCACAGGGCCAAGCCTGCTGCTCTTATCTCCCAGGTCATTCAGTCCCAGACGCAGGCTAGTGGGAAGGCCAGAGCCTTTCGGGATCTCTCCAGCAGTTTGATAAGGCCCTGAACAACCTTCACCTAGCTTACGGAATTATGAAGCATGGAAATCTAGGCTCCTGATGTTCAAATGTGGGGGAGGTTTTTGTATTTTCAAAGTGAACCAGAGGACAGATTTTTGTAGGACTACTCAACCCTGAAACCTTTGTTGCTGACCTAAGGCAATTAGAAGCTGTTTCATCCTCGTGGCTTGGGAGTACAGTCAAACCTCTGCAATTTGTTCAGCTTTGATTCAGGAAAATTTGATGGTGACTGTACCTTAGAGCTGTATCAAAATAAAGCCTCCTCTTTCCCACGTCACCACATCCTGGTTTGGGTAGTAGGGCACTCAGTGGTCCACAGTAAAAACGAGTGGCAGCCAGTTGGGGAGTGAATCCTCTGTGAGAAGCATTCACTCACTTCACCCCGACCACTGCGGCAAGCAGCCAGAGCTCCTGCGACCGTAACACTTTCTCTACCTTGAAGGAGAGAGGCGTGGGGCAATGCATTGTTCTGCAGACCTTCACCACACAGGGGTGAATTCATGAACCACCACTGTACTGCGGATTGCTAGTTTGCACCTAATCCTCTCAGGATGCCTACATTTGCATTGCCGTTGGAGATTTTGCAGAAAAGTCTTTGCTTTAGGGGCCCTCGTGTGCAAACAGGTTACAACTAGTGGTTGGATATGTGTCCACAGTTGGATGCTTCAGCAGTAATGCAGGCAGATCTTGCATCAGTAGGCAGTTGTTTGCGTCTTCTCTCTCCTGGTGTGCCCCTCCCCCCATACCCACCCACTCACCTGAAAGTTGATGGAGGCTCCAAGAGCTGGAGGGTGCTGGCCTGCAGAGACAGGCCTGAGCTCTTCTCCTTCACAGCCTTCCAACCCCAAAACCTCACAGTGGTTTCTTGTCTGCACATGCCGGCCAGCTCTAACGAAATTCTGTCTGGAGAAATAAAAAGATAGCTCGGTTTATGTCAACTGCACAGGGTCACTGATAGAAAAACATCATTGAAATGTGGGTTTCTGTTTTATCTTGGTTTCATTAAACAAATGTATACCATTGGAGAAATGCAACATTGTATATGCTTCCACATTAAGTTGTGAAGCAGGCAGAAATGGAGGCAACATACAGGGATGTTTGTTGTAGCCCAGAACGCGTCCTAGGTTTATGAGATCGCGAGCTGTCAGAATGGTCTCTTGTTAATCTTAATACAAATTGTGCTTCTACATTGGCTGTTTTCACATCAGCTACAGTAAAATATTTCCTCTGAGCCAGACCAAAGATGATTAATTCCAACTCACAGGCTCTGCAGTTGGAGCCCGTCCTCACTCCACAGCTCACTCACTGAGTGTCTCCTGAAATTTGCTAACTTGGGACGAGGTTCTTGTCTTTGCTGGAAGGTGGATCTTAAAGGTACTCATTTCAGGTCCTGATGCTTGCCTAGCTACGCAAAACTGAATCCCTGAGCTGCAGAGGCCATGTTTTGAAAGCTCAGTCAGGTGAAGAAATGAAAGTGATGGTTTTCTGGCCTAAATCTGCTGGTTCATCCTCTGTTCCTTCCATCTCATGAGGTCCTTTTGGAGCCGACAAGCCTTCCTTCTTGAGTGAGGCCTCTTTAGAATAATCATTTTGTAACCTGATAAAGAACCATCAAGCAAAAGCATGCTTTTTAATGAAACATTAACGCACCAATGTTTGAAACAAGTTTCAAAATACATACATAAACATGTGAATATCTTTCTGCACTCATACCATTTATTTCGTGCTTTTGTCTGCTTCTGGAGCAGTATTTACATAGCTCATTGCATAGTTCATTGCACCGTATGTGAGTACATTACACGAATACGTGCACGAATTACAGGAAGGCATAGAATGTAATTATACATGGGTGTTGTTCAAGTTTGTGTTTTGCTCTTGCTAGTGAAAATTCTCTTCATTCTTTTTTGGCCACAAGGACTGTGATTAACACTTAGTTTCAATGATTGATTTAAACACCAAAAGTAATAACACTGGAACACTGATTTCAAGATAATTATTTTATACAGATGTTCACTTACTTGGGCCATTTGCAGAATATGCCAGTTCTCTTGGAAGTGAATAAAAATTCACTAAGATTCTGTATATTTAAAAAAAAAACAAAAAACAGGGAACCAAAACTAGAAAAGACCCAAAACGAACTTATTTCAAAATTTTGAATGTCTTATCAAGAAATTTTACTTCTCAGAATTTATCTAGTATTCCTTATAATTAGGGAATTAAATGAAGATTTATGTGCAAAGATTATGCACACGGTGTAACTTACAACAGTGAGGAACTGGAACCAAAGTGAGCACTTTGGAAAAGCTGGGCACATACACATCCTGGCGCTCGCTGAGGGATCACGTGGGGATGCTCGCAGGATGCGTGAAGGCAGCAGGTCATACAAGCTCTTGGATGTTACCGTCCAGACCGTGTCTTTGATTCATAGAGAAAAAGACCGAATAACTGCAATATTAGGAACGGTATTTGGGGTTGGTAAATTATGAGTAATTATTGTTTTCCTCTCTGTAGTTGACTAAGTTTTCTATCATACCTATGTGTTAGAAAACTTGGTAAACTATGAAACTTGGTATGTATGTTATTCCCACCATCAGGAAAGATAATTTTTAGGGAAGGGAAATCCCCTATTTGAATAAAGTTTATACTATGCTAATTCTTTAGAAGGAAAATCTTATTTTTCCAATTTGCCAGTTGGATTGAGCTGATAACATTCCCACTTACTCATATACAGTATTAGTTTTGACTCTTTCCCTTCCTTTCTCCACCTCTTCTTCTTACTTCCTATCATCTGCTCAATTCCTGTAAACTTCAGGTAATGGAGTGACGATGAGTATCATTGAAACTTTCACCATGATAAGCCTTCAAATCTTTGCTGCGTTCTATTCTTATGTTATTTCTTTGATCATGCCTCTTTTCCCTTGTCTCATTTTTTTACTTTCTGGAACTTGTGTTTATTTTGTATTGGACTTTCTGGGTTGTTCTCTAATTTTTAAAATACATATTTCTGTGACAAAATCACCAGAGCCTTCTTTGGTTGTGTCTATCCACTGTCTTTTCCTAATTTTGTTGTTTCTCAAGGACAAGATATCTCTCTCTCTCTCTCTCTCTCTCTCTCTCTCTCTCTCTCTCTCTCTCGCACATGCACTCTCTGTTTTTACTGTTTTTTGCATAGTACCTGACACCACATCTTCAACATAAGGAGGTTTTAAACATGGCAATTACCAAAGTTCAGAACGAAAATATGTTTGCAGTGGATTCTCAGCTCCAGTGGAGAGAGCATTAGCACAAATAACACAGAGCTGCGTTTGAGATCAAACGGGAGAACTGGAAAGGCAAGTCTAAAAGGAACCCTTTGATGGGAGGTGGTTATCTTGAACCAGCCGAACAACAGCGAGATTGCGGGAAAGGCAAACGCAGGCTCCGTGCCTGACAAACAGGAACACGGTGGAGCAGCTCAGAAAGGAGTGGCCGGGGAAGGTTGCAGGGCTCCCAGAGCCCGGGAACGAGCTTTACATGGAATTGTGGAGAGTGAATAATTTCCAAAGTGTGATGTGAATTTTTAGCAGTTGCCTTCGTAGGACTAGAGAAGCAGGATACCGTGTTACTTTATTAATACTTTACGTGCTGTTTGCTGTGTGTGGCTGGGTGTACCGGAATGAGTACATACATTCTCATGTTTTATAGGATGTTTTCCCCCTTTCGTTTTATTTTACTGACGTTTGTTGGGTACCATGTGCAGTGTATTGTTAGAAGCCTTTTAGCCATAAGATCTCCTCAGAAAGAACAGAGCTGCAATATTAGCAGCCGTCCTAGAAATCTCTTTGAAGATACATTTTCCTTAACTTTAAAAAATTGGAGTCCCTTTGAATTTAATTTCCCTAAAATATATATTTTTTATTTTCTCCAAATAATAAATGGTATCACTCAGAAAGTCAAATAATGGCATGAGGCTTATAATAAAAACAACAGCTTCGACCTCTTCATTCTTTATTTCTGCTTCCCAAAGGTGACCACTTCAATTCACAAAGTCGTTTTCTTTTACTTACTTCTGTAAACTGCTATTTCTCAATATTTCAATTATTTGTTTCTATAGAAGATGAGGATTCAGCTCACTTATCTTACCTCCCCCCAAGCTCAGTCCCCTCCACACAGAATCGCCCTTTCCTCTTCCCCATGCTCTCAATATAGCTAGATACTCATACATTGCAAAATATGATTTTTAAAGGATTCCACATTTACATGACTGATTCTTGCATTGCACCTCATAGTTAAACTCTTTAGTATAGTAGGATTGTATTTCCTTTCTCGTATGGCTTTTTGTTTTTTCTGTAATTAATAACTGCCTATTTTTTTTAATTGGTGTTGTCTCTGCACCTGCCTTCAATCTGCCCTCAAACTTTTCTGACTGTAAAACTTCCAGTGGGATCAAACATCAGATCATCTGTTTTTCTGATATTTTCTTTTCTCTTTTCTCCCTCCCCCTCCCTCTTCCCTTCCCTCCACCCCTCCAACATGTTTCTCTCTCTTTCTCAGTCTCCTCTCTTCTCTCTGCCTCTCTCTTTCCCTCTCTCCCTCACGTCCCTCCTTCAATGTCTCTCCTGAAGGCTTCATCCCTCTTGCTCCAGCCTTCTATCCTATAATTTTGTTGTTCTGATGCTTAACTGAAGTCACACGGATGCCCTTGACCATCATGCCTGGGATGTTTCACAGCCCTTCTGTGTTGCATGATGTTTTCTTGGTCCCTCCCCCGCTTTCTCTACTGCTTCCCTCACACTGGCGGATCACACCCCCTCAGAGCTTCTTCAGAAAGGGTGCATGGGAGATTATTTTGATGGAAACTGTTTTTGAAAATGTCCTCATCTTCATGTTTGATGGACAGTTTGTCAGATACAGAATTACAGTTAAGAAGACATATTTGATCAGACTTTTAAAGGCATTTCTTCATGGTCCTATGGCTTTTGTAATATCCAGTGACATTTGGATACCCCACCCTATGGATGTAACCATTTTGGATTTTGTTGGGGTTTTTTTTTCAATCTGAGAGTGTTTTTAGATCTTCTCTCTATCCCTGAAATTCATGGTGGTATACTTTCATTCGCTATGTCTGGTACTATGAATATTTTTAAGTTAAGTTTTCTTGTCTCTCCCCCACCCCCAATTATCCACTTCTCTGAAGAACCTTTTTCATATCCTCACTTTGTTTTTTTCTTTTTTCACGTTAGAAGCTTTTCTCAAATGTCTGTTGGCTTTATTTTAAGAGTGAGGCACAGGAAAGCCAAATAGTTGCTCTGTGTCTTTATAGAGGCTTGTCGCACGCGGGGCATTGCTCCACGGAGATTGGGCTAGAACCCGCCACTTCACTGGGTCGGTGTCTGTAGATTTTTTCCCCAAAGACCAGACAGAAAAGACTCCTTCAGCCTCCTTAGTAAGAGTTGGACGTCTGGAGGCTGGCTTTCTGGGACTGAATGGAGGAGAGGGGTTGGTACGTGGTCGTGTGGGTGAAGGGTGTCTCACTAAATACAATGTAGACTTTCACTTAATCTCCTCATTTTTATGTAGTTCCACATCCCACCCTCAATGAGGATTGGGGTCCAGGATTCCAGAGTCTTGCGGCTTCATCCCCCCAGAGCTGGGGTACACCTTCCTTCTTCCAGTCTGGAGGAGTGTGTCTGCCCACTTCTTAACTAAATGGGACTTGAGCCTGTTTTTCTTTTCAGTGCACCCTCACCCCCACCCTGGCATCCTGAGGGGCTTCTGGTCCCTGAGACTTGAGAGCATTCTTCAGCTGGAACCTTCTTGCTTTATTTCTTAGCTTCCCCACTGCAAAATTCAAATTAGCCTTCTCCAAGCTTCCAAGTCCTTTCCCCCTCAGCCACCTGGTGTTCATCTTCCAAAATTCAGTTGACACCCCTCAGTTGCTATTTCCATCTCTTTGCCCTTGAATATCCATATCATTTTTATTCTTTTATTGTCATTGTCCTGAGGCGCTGCAGAGAGCCAAGGTAAAGGTGGGTGTTCAAGCCACCAAAGCTCCTCCAATGACTCTCACATCCATCTGAATATCAAATGTTACCCAATATTGAAATCCACATTTTGTGCTGGAAGCAACCTAGATGCCCATCAGTAAATGAATGGATCAAAAAACTATGGTACATTTACACAATGGAATTCTATGCAGCAGAAAGAAAGAAGGAGCTCCTACCCTTTGGAACATCATGGATACAACTGGAAAGCATTATGCTAAGCAAAATAACCCAGGCAGTGAAAGATAAATACCATATGATCTCACCTTTAACAGGAACCTAAACAAAGAAACAAGCAAAATATAGTCAAAGACACTGAAATAGAGGGCAGGCAGAAAGTGACCAGAGGAGAGAGAAGAGGGAATTTCAGGGGAAAATGGGAAGGGTTTACAGGAACAAAGTTAAAAGACACATGGATAAAAACTAGGGGGAGAGTGGTAATGGGAGGGAAGTTGGGAGGGAGGGGTGGGTGGGCTGGATTGGGAGTAAAGGGGAGAAAACTGTACTTGAACAATCATTAAAGTAAAATTAAAAAAAAGAAATCCACATTTTATAGCAAAGTTCAGAAGATCACGTCTAACATTTTGGGTTTTATTGGAGCTGCTTTCATAAAGCCTACAGTGCTCTTTAACACAGCATTTGCATATGTTGAAGACGTGCGCGGATGGACGGCAGTGCCCATGCTATCTGTTTTAGAATAAGGTCTTGTAATTATAAGCACTGAGTAGACTTTAGAATCTTGAAAATATTGACTTACTTCAAGGACTATAAAAACAATTTAGGTTCCGTGACCCTGACTAAGCCAATAGTATCTGGCAACTCAGATACAAGATAAAATATTGACAGAACACTCATCCCTGCCTGAACCCAGGGCCACCCAGCTGAGGGGAAAGCAGGGGGCAGAACTGCTACAAAAATGCAGATAACAAATGAGACATTCCCGGTAATGGGCACAGTAGTCCCTTCTGTACACATTCTGGCATGTTTTGTAAATCCTGTCTGAGTCTTAGAGTTACGAGGCTGTGAGTAAACAGCAGAAAAAGTTCTAGGAAAGGAGTTCATGTTAAAATAGTCTTAGAAAGAGTGGGGTTTTAATTAGTCCCCTATGAGAATCCTCTCTAAAGGTTTTGTGGGATATTCCTATTTATAGAGAGAGCTTACAGCCCATCAAGTGGTGTTTCTGAAACTTGTAGGTCTAGGAATTACCTGGGGACATTGTTTAAGAGGCAACAGTCAGATTTCTCTGCCAAAGACTCAGAAGCAGTAGGTCAGGGACAAGGCCTGAGGATACACATTTTATTTTTTATTGATTTTTTTTTTAGAGAGAGAGAAAGAGAACCATCAACTTGTTGTTCCATTTATTTACTCATTCATTGGTGGCTTCTTGTATATGACCTGACCGGGGATCGAACCCACAAGGTTGATGTTTTGGGATAGCGCTCTAACCAACTGAGCAAGCCGGCCATGGCACAGTACGCATTTTAACAAGCAGCCCACCACTGCCACTATTTCTAACAGGGAAGTACTACCTGGGTAACTGAAAGCTGAACTGGAGCAGCCTGTGTTCATGCCGTTGCTCCGTGTTTGCGTGCGCTCACTCACGGCAGTTACCACGTGACCGTGAACTCTGCGAGGGCGAAGACTCGTGCTGTTTCCGGTGCGATAGGAAATTGTGGTTACTCTGTGTTCAGTGGATTTCCTTTCTTAGGATGGAGTAAATTTTTTTGAACTTATTATTTCTTATTTTTCAATTACAGTGTACGTTCACCAGTGCATCTGGAGAGCAGGTCTGGCTTTATTTGTGTTTGCTTGGCAGGAGCCCGCCAGCCTAAGAGTCTGCCACAAGAATAGAAAACTGTGAAACTTGACCAAGCATTTCCTCCCCATATATATCCACTCCTAAAATTCTAGATATTGTGGACTAAAAATAGGTACCAAAATAATACCCTCCACAGCAAGGGTGTCCAACCTTTTGGAATCTCTGGGCCACACTGGAAGAAGAAGAATTGTCTTGGGCCACACATTAGATACACAAACACTAATGGAAACTGACAAGCCAAAAAAGGCTTTAAATAAATTTATGGTTTTGTGTTGGGCCGCGAGTTAGACATCCCTGCTCTGCAGTGTCCAGCGACGTGCAGTCCAATCGGGGCAGTGGCCAGGCATGCGCGGTGAGTCGGTCCAGAGCAGCCCGTGGCTGCGTGCCACCTGGCTAGGCTGCACGTGAGGACTGTGGGCAGAGGGAAGGCGAGCGTGGGTCCAGCCAGGAGGAGACAGGAGCAGCGTCCCCGGGGGAGCGGAGCTTTGACGTAGACCGAGCATGAGTGGGAGTGAGATGGATGTGGGGCGGGTGGAAAGGCGTATTCATGCACCCAAAGAGCTATTCCTGGAGTGGATCGCGCAGACGGTGGCCAGGCTGGAGGGGGAAAGGATTTGTGGTAAGACCAGTGAGGGGAAGTTTGAGAGAACAGTCAGGGACATTCTACATTCTACTGTGAGACAGTAAGTCTTTATCTGGACGGAGCATTTCAAATTTAAAGGGGAAATGGGTATGATGGCATTCAGAGAAAAGAAATAACAAAACTTGATGATTGAATGAATATATGATAAGATGAAAGGGAAATGAAGAAAACATTTATGATCACAAGGTTAAGTGTTAGGGTGATATAATAGTTTTCAAAAGATGATGGTCTTGTCCTACATAAATCCAAATCTCAAATCTTATTTCCGTTTAAAAGCAATTCAATCACTTGTTTTTATTTATCTGATTCTTCTGATTTGTATTTCCCTTTCATGAAGACACTTGTTCCCCTCCTCAAAAGGTAGGAAGCTAGTTCACAGGAGTTCTTTTAAAGTTTGTGTTAAATTGAGCCACAGGGAGCTAGCTTCTCCTGTATGTTATAGTTGAGCTTTTTTGTTTTTACAATGTTTATTTTTCAATAAATTCATATCACCATACAAATGATTGTTTTCATCAGTTAGAGGAGTGACAGAGTGTACAGCTTCCTTTTGCTTTGTGGTGACACCTTATCCGTTATTGCAGAGGACACTCTCTGAAGACGGTCGTTATGCAGGTGTGGGAGAGGAACAGGATTCCACTGGAACAGGATTCCAGGATTTCAGAGCATACTATATCATCATCCATTAACTATTCATAGCAAGTCTGACTTTCCTAGAAGTTACAGAGCTCTCTGGGAGACTGGGGGGTGTGGGGCAAGCTGTTTTCCTTTACAAAGAGAGTCTATTATCTTCTGGTTCTCAAGCAAGCTTCTACAGAATCGTCTTCTCTATGACACCATAAATGGTTTGCATCTGACGCAGTGCATAAAGCATCAAAGTGCCTCCCACAATAGTTAGATTTTAATACATTATTGTGAGTAGTTAACATGATACATGAGACCATGCGGGTTGCCTGAACCATTTTTATGTACTAAGCAGTAAACATTGACCCCAAATAGTATCCAAACTGATAACTCCCATTTATTCATATTATGATTTCCTAGAAGAGGTTTTATAAACATAGCTGCAGTTGCTAATTGCTTTTGCATCTGAGATGTTTGGGAGTTTGTTTGGGCTTCTTTTCTATCCTGGACTCTAGCCCCAGTTCATATAAAGTACGTTTTCATCGGCTTATTAGGCCAGAAGCACTTTCAGTGGGAAGATGAGGTTGATCAGGGATGGAAGGGAAAAGGTCATTTCTGGATGTAGAGACCGGGCTTCCTCAGGCAGCCGCTAGTCTTTCTGGTGCCTTCGTGAGAACTGGGGGAAAAGCCCCTCCTCTGAGCAGGTGGAAGGAGGCAGCTGCCCCACTGGAACCCCAGAGATGCTGGCAGCCCCCCTTGCACCCTCTGCTGGACACTGTTGTGCTAGCCACAGACTGCATGGCCACAGGTAGGAGTGCGCCTGGACGGGCACTAAAAGCCACTCAACACAGAGCACAGCGCCAGCATCTCAGGCCAGTGCGTTGAGAATCTGAGTTCCATGTGCCACTCGGTGCTGGGGCCGGTCAGATGCTGCAGTGTGAAGCCATCAGGTAAAGGGGACTACAGGCCCACGTCTGACTGTTGAGCAGCCTGCAGGGTGCACACTGCTGGTCTCAGTACCCCCTGCCAGCGGGAGGCTCGTTCATGTGGCAAAGCAGCTGGAGAAAAGTCCTGGCCTTTGCCTCCTTCCAGAGCACGGGCAGGATCAGATGTCCCCAGTGCTGGAGCAGCACCATCCAATGGAAAGCAAACCATGGAATTTTAAAATTTCCTTTGGCCACATTACTAAAGACAAAAAGAAATAGGTGAAATAGATCTCAACATATTTCTCTTGAACCCAGTATATTAAAAGCAACAGATAATCAATATAAAAATTATTAATGAGATGTGTTTACCTTCTTTTTTCATACCAGGTCTTTGAAACCCGGTGGGTCTGCCCCACTTGTAGCACAGAGCCCTTGGACCAGTCACAGTTCCAGGGCTCGGTGGTCGCACTGGCTGGGCAGGGCAGGTCTTCAGCAATGACACCTGCCCTGGCGTCAGAACAGCAATCGGCAGGACCAGAGGCTGCTTCAGAACAGCTGACTCTTTATGTCCCCTTTTAAGAGCTAGGTGGCCCTAAACTGGACAGAACAGATTAGTGCTCCCCATTGCTCTCTGCCCGGCCAGGAGGCCCCCTGCAGAGTGGCACTGAGTGCTGTCCTCTGCACCAGCCGCACGCAGCAGCTTTTGTGCCCAGGATTCACCTACTGTGTGGCCCACGGCCCCTGGTGTGGCATGTGGCTGCTGCTCAGAGAAGGATGTGGCCCCTCTGCACGCATGCCCTGCCAGGGGTGCAGAGCATATGTAAGCAGCCTCGGGTACACACATCCTGTGGCAGGTCGGCAGCCCCTGACCCCCTATTAACATGTCAGTGAGAGTGGCTGGTGCCCAGGGCTTGCTCTCCAGGTTTCACTGAGCATTAACTATGCTGGGAAAGAAAAGGTGTGCAGCTAAAGAAGAACCCGCTTAGCTGTACGGGAACATGAAAAACTGGACACTGGGCAGCGTGGTGAATCGGTGGCCCAGCGAGAGAGGCGTGCGAGTAAACACGGTGCCCCAGCGCACTGCAGGCCGGGCCACGCTCGCTGCTTCAGCAGGGTGCTGTCACACACTTCCCCTGCTCTGGGCCCAGAGACAGCTGGCACTGGCCTGTGTCAGAGCGGTCAGGGAGACGCCTTGCGGGGGGTGGCAGAGTACGGAGGTCCGCAGGTGTTCAAAATATGCTTCACCGCTTTGTTACCTGCGGGGCCTCCGGCCGCTTCCACAACTTCTCTGAGCTTTAGGTTCTCTGTCTGAAGAGTAGGGATAATAATAATAATAGGATCATTAGGGTGTTGCTGTGTCTTAATTTATGTAAAGTATTTAGCGTAGTATCAGATCCAATATGCATTTTTTAAATTTAGGACATTAGTTGTATCGTATGCTATTCGTACCTTTTCAGTCCTCTAGGAGAATATAACTGCACTTCAGTCTCCCTCTAAGGCCACTTCATTCATTCACTTATTCACTCATTCACGCAACAGGCATTCATTCTGTCCCTGAAATGTCTAGGCCGCGGACACACAAAGATGCAGAGATTCTGGGAGAAACATGATCATATACAATAAATGCGAAATTACATGGACAGGAACCACAAACAAAGTGGTAAAAATATATTAATGTTGTCTTTAAAAAACCATTAGCAACTTTTAAATGATGGTAAAGAGTTTTCTTTCACCCTGTGTGTGACTGGATTGTTCCTCCTGCATTTACCTCTATTTAAAATAAAAATTACTTATTTGTCATGTTTTAATATAAAATATAAAAATATTTGTTCATTTTATTAAATGATCTAAAATGAGGAAAACACCTCAAAGAAAACAATCTCTGTACTTCCCTACTATTTACCTTAGACTCTGAGGGGCCTTCCAATGCCCTGGTTGTTTCTGGAACTGTGTTATGTGAGAATAATAGTTTGTCTTTGTTAATCAGAAGGTAAAAATGAGGGTGGGACTTAATGCAACTGATCACTATAAGGTCTAAACTTTTCATGTATTAAAGTATGTAAACAAGTATTCCCAAAATAATGAAAACTATTATTGCTTTAAACTGCTTTTTTTTTCTTTTGGGGGTTATTTAGATTAAAGCAGGCAAAGTTTTAAAACTTAACTCCAAAATAAGCAAGCGCTCTATTAGAAAATGTATGCATTATCTATTGCTAGGTAACAAATCACACCCTAAACTTAGCAGCCAAAAACGAGCATATGCTGTCCCATGCAGTCCTGGGGAAATCTGGGAGCAGCTTTAATGGGTGCCTCTGGCTCCAGGTCTCCCTGAGGTTAGAGTCAGGTTGTATCATCTGAAGGCAGGGCCAGGGCTCTGCTGCTGGGGGGCTCAGGTCCTCACCACATGGATCCCTCCACAGGGCTGCTTGAGTGTTCTCATAACACAGCCGCTGGCTTCCCCAACCTGAGCTATTCGGGAGACAGCAAGGAGCAAGCCGCCGGGCCTTTTTGGACATTTGCCTGTTTTGTTATTTTATTCATTTGAAGCAAATCATTAAGTTCAGTCCCTCTCTGGGGTAGAGGGATCGGTTCTACCATCTGAAGGGAGTGTCAAGAATTTGTGGACACCATAACTACGGTGAAAGGCTTTTGACGTTTCCCAAAGGGCTTAGGTGGCCTTGGCACAGAGAAGCTTAGGATGGGAAGGACTGAGCTGGCGTTGACCAGCGGACCCATCCGGGGGACAGTGTGCACTGGGACGGGAGAGGGAAGAAGACATAGACTCCCGACGCACCAGAAATGTCTTTCTTTTTACTTCGCAGCCCCAGACCTGATATCTGAGCTAGGCTTCACGGCCGAGAATTAATGTAGAATTCTGTGGTCAAACATGAGGAAGCCTTTGCTTTTATTTAAAGAAGGAAATAGATTTTAGAGGACCCAGCACCTGAGCTGCTGTCTCCCGTGCACTAAACCCAGCCCTGTTAGCTCCACGGTTCCCCACGTCTGCTTTAAGAAGTCTTTCCCTCCCCTTTCCACAGTGTGACATTCAGCGTTTCCAGCCTTCAGTTTCCATCCTTCCCCCGCCCCGGGCTCTGTGCCGTCTTTCCTGTGGAAGGAAGTGTTTCCCCGACAGCACCACATACTTGATGCTGCCATCTGATGATGCACCTGGGTTCTGCCCCCACATCCTCCAGTTCCTCCGTTTTTTACCTCGCAACCTGGGCGCTGCCGTTAGCCACACTGTAACTTCCTATCACTGCATATTCCAGGGGCCAGAGTCCTCAGCGCCCCGTGCTGTCCACTTAGTCATCTCTCTCCACATGTGTATTATTCACAGCAAGATGCACGCACGCAAATCCTTTAAGTCCTTTGGGCTTTTCTTTCCATTTCCCCTTCAAATATGAATCACCTAGCAACGCTCGAGGACCAAGTGCACAGGAAGCAGTGTTGCTGTTACTGTGAGCATCACAAAGATGCAAAAGGCAGGGTCCCTGCCCTTACGAAGTTTATCCTCTGGTAAAAGCTGGATTTAAAAAACAAACCTTTAATAAAAACAGCATACCAATTCCTGTTTATGTTCAACAGAGCAACATGTTGTCCAAGTTATAATGATCAGATTCAAGGGTTAGTCTTTCACATACCTTTTAATTGAGAAAACTAGCTATCTTTTGGATTAAGTAAATGCTTGTGCCTCGATGAGAAATACTGCTACAAGAAAATCATTTTGTAGATTGACTTTTAGTTTTGAAAACACATTTCACCAATCTGGTAAAAATTCACATGTGTTTGAAATCAAAATAAACAAAGGAAACACTTATTAATAATTGCAAAAAAGATATACCCTATTAATATGATAAGTAATTAGCTACAACTGATGGTTGAAATACAAGCAGAAGGGTAATAGTATATATTCTAGTTTTTCTTCTTTCTCATAAGACATCAGCTCTGGGCTTTGGTTTACTTAACTTTAGATGGACCATTGTTCACAAAAGGGAGTCGGGTCTTGTGGGCTGCGAAGAGTTGATAAGGAATGTGAAGAGCAAGCAGCGGGAGCAAAAGATGAGGCCTCGGGAGGAGACTGAGGGCCCCCAGGAGGCCAGGTGTTAAGGTCTGGCCTTGACACGAGAAGCGGTGAGTAGGCGTTGTAGACTTGGAGGAGAGTGCTGTGCTGTCTGACCAGAGTGCTGGGCTGCAGGCAGCTAGGACGCCGCACACCTGGACAGGGTAATTAGGGCCTGACTGATGCGGCCCTGGAAATAGGTCCCGAGAAAGTGGGACATGTGAGGGAAAAACAGCCAACTGTGCCCCCCAAGCCTCTGATTTAGAAACCGAGGTTAGCCTGCGGTTACCGGTAAAGGGAGCGTGGTGCACCGGCGGGCACAGTTCAACGTGATGTGGCTGAATTGTCCGTCGGACCTCCGATGAAAGATGCCTTCCTCCACTGGAGAAGTCAAGGGCTAGAGCTGTGGGTTTTAGGTTCCCCTACATCCCTTTAAAAACACGGATGGGCCACTTCTCAAGGGAAGTTGCCTGTGAGAAACATACATAGCATCTAGCACAGAGTCTGGAGATTGCTGGGGAAGTGACAGGCATAGATGAAATATTTGTGCATGTGAGTGAATGTGTACATGTGTATTTGTGTATACACATACGTATTCCAAAAATACCTGAAAACCCGTTCATCATTATGTGGGTCCTAGTTAGTTCTAAATGCTGGAATTATAAATGTTTCTTTTTTATTTCCTTCTTTCTTTTTTGCTTATCTGCATTTCCTGATTTTTCCAGTTGAATGTGTATCACCTGTATCAGTTTCCTCATAGGGAGAAATAATTTTTAAACCCTTGGTACAATGAAAGAGATAGGAATAGAATTTTCAGGGTCAGAATCAGAGGGAACCTTGAAATAATGGTCTCAAGGTGAGGGAGCTGAGACCCTGATAGTTATGTGATTTATTACAAGTCTCTTGAAATAAGACTGAATTTTCTAAAGCTGGGGCTTAAAAATACCATATATGTCAAGGAGGAGGGTGGAGTTACCCTCATCGTCTAGAATGGGGATTGACCCAAAGCAGCAGTTCTCAACTAGGGGTGACTTGGCCCCACTCACTGCCTGCTGCACATTTAGAGATGTTTTCGGTTGTCACAGTAGGGGCAGGGAGGGCTGCCAAGGGCATCCAGTGAGTAGAGACCAGAGACACTGTGAAATGTTCTGCAATGCACAGGGCAGCCCTCGCAACAAAGAACCATCCAGTTCAAGTGTCAACAGTGCCGAGGTTGAGAAACTGATTCGAAGGCAGGTGTGCCTTGGGGCCACCGCCCATAGCATTCTTTGTGTGCTCAGCACCTGGCATGAATCATTTCATTGCATCTTCAAATGATCTTGAAACTCCGGCACATAAAGTAGACCATGTTCAAGTCACACAGTAATTAAACACTGGGACCAGGAACCAAAGCAAAGCCTGTCTGCGTCCAAACCGGAGCTCTTAAACACTATGCAGTTTCGCCTCCGCGTCGACACCAACAGAGTGAAGTGGGAACAAGAAGGCCATCTGAAGGTCACATCTGACTTCTGATCTCATTCCCTCTGCCCTTGCCAAGCCTTCAGAACCACCTGTGTTCTCCTAGATGGTAATAACTGGCTAAACAAACTTTTAACACATTTTTGTATCTCTTTCCCTTCACCCCCATCTTCCAGATAGATATTTCTGTTGTCATGAGTATTACGTCCATCCTGTTGGGGCTGGGGACAGGGCGTGGTATTTGGTTGGTCGGCAAATGGGAGCTGATACTCACATGTGGTCTGCAGGCCTATTGGTCGTGGAGAAGCAATCTGAATTATGTCTGAGAGTCCGTACTTCTGAGCATCCTTCTAGCCCACTGGCAAGAAGGCAGGCCTACATTTTTACGTTGTTCTTCCTGGGTCTCTTCACCTTTATCTCTGGGTAAAGAATTCGTGCCTCCCGCATTCTAAAGTTGCCTTGGCCTCCTTGTCATTTCCACTGAAGGACACTACATATTGAAAACAAAAACTTCATTGCTCTCAGAAAGCTGACTTCCTCCAGTCCTTGAGAATATAGACCGACCACTCGGGGATCCAGACGGAGGGCTGCAGAGAGGCTCAGCTGCTGGGTGCACCAGGCAGCTCTGCTCTGCTGCCAGCCCTCACCCCTTCTTTTCTGATGGAAAACTAGGGTTTTGTAAATGAGCAAACAAAATTGAAGCAGGCACATAGACGCAGACAGAGGACTGGTGTTTACCAGAGAGCAGAGGTGTTGGGGGACTAGGCAAAAGAGGTGAGGGGATTGAGAAGTACAGATTGGTAGTCACAGGACAGTCATGGGGATGGAAGTACAGCACAGGAGATATGTGGCAACTGTGTATGGTGCCAGGCGGGTACTCTACTCACTTGGTAAGGTAGGTGATTGTCTAACCACTGTGCTGAACACCTGAAGCCAATACAAAATAATATTGAGAGTAAACTATAACTGAATTTTTTTTAATTTTTTGAAGAAGATTAGGGTAGAGAAGAATTTTATCTTACATACACTAGGTCACTGTGGGAGCAAGAACTGGAAAGCACCAACCAGGCTCTTCAGTCTCTAGTCCCTTGGCCCGTTTCCCGCACTCGCGTGGGGCTGAAGCAGTCGCCTCCAGCATCACCACGTCCAGAAAGACTGCAGCACATTCCCAGGCCCCGCCCATTTCTACAGTGCTCTCGTACACAAGACTCTTCTGTGTAGTAAAATTAATTAGGAGAAATATAGATAAACTTATGCATATGCACAGGAAAAGACCAGTCTTAGAATTCATTTCCTGTGACTAACCTTTATTGTCAGGACTGAGCTTGTTTTCTTTCTTTTTTAATAGATTTTATTTATTTATTTTTAGAGAGAAAGGAAGGGAAGGAGAAAGAGAGGGAGAGAAATATCAGTGTGTGGTTGCCTATCACGCACCCCTACTGGGGACCTGGCCCACAACGCAGGCATGTGCCCTGTCTGGAAATCAAACTGGTGACCCTTCGGTTCACAGGCCCACACTCAATCCGCTGAGCACCACCAGCCAGGGCTAAGCTTCTTTTCAATACCAGCACTATCGCTCATGGAGAAGGACACTTGATTTATAACCTTTATCTTGTTTTGATTATAGAGAGAAATTTTATAGTCATATTTCTGCATACTGTATTTCTTCAGACATGAAGTTCTAAAAATAAAATGTTACCATTTCTTGAGTGAATACAACCCTAAATACATGTTGTCATTTAATCCTCACAAAGCTTGTCATCAAAGTCATATCATCTACATTTGTTTGTGAAAAAACTGAGGTTTAGAAAGGTCAAGTGATTTTTTTTCCCTGAGGGCACAGCACTAGTAAATGAGAGAGCAGAGATTTGAACTCAGATCTCTAAATTCAGGGTCCACGCTTTGCTTAACATTTATGCAAAGCTGCCTTCCAGGTTCTATATGATATTAAACCTGAATTTCAACACTGTTTGCTTTCAAAGAGTTAATAGCACCTTCACACACTAATTTATTCTCATAGCATCAAGCTGAGTAGCTAAATGGAAAGAATTCAGAATATCAAATGAATCTTGAATGATGCTGTGGCCGGCCTCCATGTGTCTCCAGCACTGCCTCTGAGTCCCTTCCTGCCCAGTCTGCGGGCCTGTTCCTCGAGGATCCAGGAGGGAGCGTTACAGCACTCCAGTTAGTGCAGGCTCCCTCCTCCTATTTTAGTTAAAAACTATGGTTGCTTTACACACACACACACACACACACACACACACGTTTTCCCATTTCCCACAGTACCTACACAGCCGTAGGAACAACAAAAGAAGTGCTTTATAAATGCTTCAAGAACTGGACTCATCTCTAGGAAATAGGAAGGAAAAGACTGGAATTCCAGAAGAATAATCGTGGCACATTGCAGCCAGGAACCCATCCGCTGATCTCTGTGTCAGAGTCATGCGCGGGAGACCAGGCTGTCTCCCAGGGCTGGGAAGGGCGTGGGGGCAGTGGGGAGAGGGGGCACCTTAGTTTGAGCCCTCGCCCCTCTCTTCCCAGCCGGGGGCCTCCTGCATGTTACCTTCCGGACTGGAATTTCACATGTAGTTCTTAACTTCAGTTTTTCCATCTTTGAAATGGAGATGATAATATACTCAGTTAATTTATTTATGTTTTTATCAGTATTGTTGTGTCAGGTAAGGAATCAGAGAGACAGAAGCAGTTTTTATGAAAACTTCCTAATTTGGAACCAAGCAGACCCTGGTTCAAATCGCCCATGTGGTGTTTAATGAAGAGGCCCCTGGGCAAGTCTTTTCGGTCCCTTCGCCCGAGAAATGAGATGGCAGCGCCTGCTTGCAGGGAGGATTGCACATGGTGGTGCCGGGTGCCCAGCAACTGTGGCAGGTGCTCAACACATGTGGGCTCTGGTGATTGTTCTCCTCTCACCAAAGCTGGGGAATTATTTTCCTAGGAACTTAGACCAATTCCTTAGGACCCTCTAAGTTGGTGGGTTTTGTTTTTTTGTTTTTTGGTTTTTTTGCTTTTTTAAGTAGCACGTCCCTTTGAGAAGACAGTGAAAGCTACAGCAATATCCCCAGAAAAATACACATTCCCCAAACAAGTTCACATACAATTGCAGGGGATTCATAGACACTCTCTCCAAGGTAAGGCCCAACCCTGGCTGGGGTGGCTCAGTGGATTGAGTGTTGGCCTGTGAGTCAAAGGGTTGCTGGTTTGATTCCAAATCAGGGCACATACCTGGGTTGCAGTCCAGGTCCCCAGTTGGGGGTATGCAGGAGCCAACCACACACTGATGTTTCTCTCCTCTCTTTCTCCCTCCTTTCCCCTCTCTCTAAAAATAAATAAATAAAATATTTTTAAAAAGATAAGGCCCAAGAGGGTAAAATATGTACGGCAATCCAAATGGAATGATTATTTGCTTTGTAAAGGGGCTCATCATCATATTCCCATTGCAACTTTGCCAGTATCGTTAAAATAAAATTCCATTTACAAAAAAAAAACAAACCTCGCTTTATTCAGAACATTTTGAGAATACATTTATTTCATTAACAGAGGCAAGCCTTTCCTAACAAAGCATATTTATCAAGGGCCTATTATGTGCCTAATAAGGTGGTGGGTGTTCTGAGGAACAAAAGAAGCATGTGGTCCCTGCCCTCAGCCCTTTTTTTCTAATTGGAGAGGCAAGTGAACAAGGCAGCATTAGATGTATTAGCGCTATATGCTGATATAATCAAGTACTAAATTGTGTATGCTGGTGTGGGTGGGTGCACAAGCCTCACATATCATTCTCTGACCTTGAATTGTACACAAATCATTAGCGTCAAACTGGAATCGCCGACTGCTCCCCCACCCCTCATCTTTGCTTGGCCGACTTCCATCACAGCCTCTCTTCTGTGTCTGCAACACACTTTAGAAAAGAGGGGATGGATAACACAGGGAGGAAGAGGGAGAGAAGAGGTCACCATCCGTCCGACTGTGGATACCGCTGCTGACGGATTCCATGTCGGACAACATCTAACCCAAGAGCACCCCAGCTTCCCGGAACCTCCCAGCGGGGTGCAGGACAGCAGCTCCCCCCTGTTTAAAACAGCCTGCCCCTAACATTTATGGCCCTAAGGCAGGAGTGCAAATGCAGGCCTACATGCCATATGCTTTGTATTAATTTGTTATACATGGAGCTAACTATTAAGTGAAATATGTTCTGTCATCTGACCTTGACGAGTTTAACTTCCTAGCAATGGGAAGGTCAGGTTTGAGGGTAGAATCTTTGCCTCCTGGGGGTCCTGCAGCATGGGTTTCCTGGACCACCCACTTCTCTTTCCATCCCTGACTCTGTGCTTTAGCTAAGGGGCCTCCCACACGTGTGGGGCACTCCAGCCCACACCTCTCCAATAACTGTGTGCATCCCCCTTGGCCACTCTTTGGACCTAGGAAGGCACAAATCCCATGTCCGCCTTGCAGAGGAAAGACCTGGGGGAACATACCTGAAGCCTGCTAGACAGGGAATTGGGGGTTCTAGGTATCCGGAGCACAGTCTAGAAGAGGGGACATGAGTCCTCACCTTGCCCTGGTAGGGAGGGATGTGGCCAGAGGGAGACCCAATCAGACCCTCTAACACTGGGGGCCCAGGCAGGGCCCCGTCAACGCCTGTGTACAGGACACAACTGAAAAGAAGAAAGACTGAGGGAGGAAATGGACGCAGATGGTTAAGACAGCTCAGTTTCTTTCGGGAGTGGAGGCGGGCAGGGGTGCAGGTTGGGAGGAACCACCAAACAGGATGGAGGAGCGGCTGACACGTGGAAGGGTGAAGGCCAGACCTGCACCACCTCCACGAAGACAGGGACTCTCCCTTTATTATTGTGTTTCGTTAGAGAATGAAAAAAAAACCTGCTTTTACAGAAGCCAAAAGGGCTCTGTAATTCAGTGACAAGAGATAAGAAGGCAAAAGAATGATGGTTTTGGAGCCAAAAGCAGAGACTGGGAGTGATTCCTCCCCTAGGCCACCAGCTGAGTCTTGCTTCTGCAGCTGGCCCTGCGGGCCCGTTCAGGGGGGCCGCCACCTTCCTGCATGTCCCCAAAGACAGCAAAACGGACGGTGTGTTTTGATTCTCCAAGGACAATAGAATTAACTTTTAGGTTATTGACCATTAAAAAATAACTTACGTAGAATATCAAGTATAAATATTGAATATATAGCTAGACAAGGAAAGGATACTTGCCGTATTTGAGATCGCATGATTTGCAGAAATAAAGAGGACAAGACATTTAAAATTTTACACGAATACACATTGTGGAATTGAAGAAAATTCTAAAGATATTTCAACATTTTATTTTATCTCCATTTCACAAAGTTTTGTATTATAAATAAAATTTGTGAGTGATTTAGGAGGGAGGAAAATGAGTGACAAGTTTAGTTTTATGGAAAAAAAGTCAATGTACCATTTTGTCTCAAAAGTATTCTTACCCACACTTAGCTTATTTCTAAGCAGGTTCATGGGCAGGGAATTTGAGATTTCTTGAGGGCCCTTTGACCCCACTTAACATCGATCTTTTGCTCCCAAGCACGTTGATGCCCAGTGTAGGACAAGAGCAAGTGGACGTTGTTGACTTTGGTATTCAGGAATTTATCATTCAAGAACTTTCTTCTTCACAGATAAAGCCAAAGCATCATGGCGTGAGTAATCAATAATTATCCTGGAGTGTGAATCTCAAGTTCATACATGTGAGGCCAGAATAAGGAGCAAGGAATCAGAGGGTTTGTGAAAGAGCCACACTGTGGCCCAGAGTCCGTGTCCTCTCTCATCCCGTGTCCCCGCCTGCCTGTCATCCCCCCGGAAGTAGAGCCCGTGAAAAGGGAGTTTGTCCCTCTGTCGTTACTGACTTTACACATGTCGTTAGGCTCTTATCCGCATCTCCGCGGTGGAGGCGCCTGGAGCCCTGTGGTGGGAAGCTGGCTTTGAGAGCCGGTGCAGGAATAACGCATCCTCCGAGGCAAGGGGTGCACTTCAAACTTCTCTTTATTTTCACTCCAGACTCCAGACTCCAGTCTTGTCATGAGGGGCAGATGCTTCTCATCACGACGTGATCACAGGTGACCTGGCTTGATGGCGGTCACCATGCCTTTGGGCTTAAATGCAGTTCATTGTTTAGAATTCTCAGTGGCCTGTTAGATCCCCAGTGTCGAGAGCATCCCCCCCCGGATTTGTTCCCCGTGCGACAGAGCAGCCTGTGCCCGTGGAGAGCAGCTGGAAGACGACCAAACAGTCAGGTGGAGACACAGTTTGCTTGTTGCCCTAAAACCACAGGCAGCCTACGGGCAGTGCCCACGCCACCCCTGCACCCTTCCCTGGGGCTTTGTAGTTCAGAACACAGCACTTCTTTCGGGGACTTTTACCGAGTGGTAACTAGCTGTGTGGGATGCAAAGAAACGTGACAAGCATTCAAGGAACTCACAATGAATTCATTTTTTAGATAAAGTCTCATAATTTGACCAAGTGGAATAATTTCCACTGGCATTGCAAAAAACAAAAACAAAAAAAAATGGTGCAGAGTAGCCAAGAGTCATGAGTGCTGTCCTGCCATAGTTCCGTCCCAGTTGAAATTTTTATGACTGGCTTAGGAAAATTATAAAGGACACATTTATCCAGCTGGGTATGACATGGGACTAGGAGGAATAATGAATGCAACACATTGAAGGAAGGAAGGGAGATCTCGAAAAATCTTCACAGTTTGGGAGACCGAACAGATTCTACCAAAATCAAGTGTGTCAGGAATCAAGGTGTGGCTTGCCAGTCAGTGTGTGACTATAAACCAGGTACTTGACCTCTCTGTGTCGTTGGGCCCTTAGGGATAGATTAGGAATGAAGGCAGCCCCTGCACATAGGCTTGTTCCTGGGGTTTAACTCAGTACATGCAGGTGCTTCCCTGGCGGTCTCATCAGGGATGCTCGGTAAACGCAGCAAGTATTCCTTTCTGGGTGCAGCTGCCTGATGGAAATACACGGTAACCCAAAAAAGGTGGGATGGTCCGCAGTGACTGGTGCTGGACAGGCCTCATTGTGTGGCCCATGGCCAGTGACTGAATGGCACATTAAAAAGCGGGATAGAGAACCTGCACTGAGGTCAGAGGACAGTGGCCCCCATGGTGAGAAAGTTGAAATCACGTGATGGAAAGTTGAAAGAACCAGCGTATTTAGCCTGACGTGGAGAAGACTCGGGTCGTACATACCAGCATCTTCTGCTATTTGAAAGGTTCTACATTTAGATGGTGTGGATTTATTCTCTACCCAGGGCCCAAAGGTGGAGATTTTAGAAATACAAATTTTGGCTCAGGCCAAGGAAGAAGTCGCTAATATTCAGAGCTGTGCAAAGATGGTAACACGTGCTTCAGCAGGAAATGAGGCCCTTGTCACTACGGGCGATCACAGGCCAAATGGCCACTTGATGAATTAAAGGGTGGACTCAGAAACATTTAATGTCCAATCTCTGAAATTCTGTGATTCTGAGAATGAACAGGGTTATTTCAATCAAGGCATTAGGCAATAAGACTTATTATCAATGTGTTGATTTATTATACACCAAAGAAGAAGATCTCAAACCAGCAGACCCAAAATTACAATCTGGCAACAGTAATTTTCCTTTCACGTTCACTGGGGCTGGGATGGGAGGAGTGGGGTGGGGGGACCCCCATCCTGCTCTAGGAAGAGTGTGTTCTCCCACTCCCGTGCCTCTGGCCTTGACGGGTGTACGTGAGCCCACTGCTCTGAAACAGACCTCTGCTTGGCTGGGTGCTCGCAGCCGTGTAAAGAGTGGCTCAGCAGACTTACTGTTTATCTTCCTTCATCTCCTCTAAACCTCTCCCCGCTTTAGCCAGCAGCCAGCCCCCTGCAGAGGGTAAGCCGACTCCCCACTCCTCTTTCTTTCTGCTGTTTAATGTCACCGATATTTGTGCTTCCTGTTGGCTCTGGGTTCTGTTTGTTGTTTAAAATGACAAAACCTCATTACACCTGTGCTAATTACTTCATCCTCTTTTGTGTTGTTTTCGTGACTTTATTTTAATTTTCCTTCATTTTTTCAAGGCTAGAATTAAAATTCGGAGCCACACAGGCACGTGTGCAGTTTTGCCTCCCCCGTGTGTATTATCACGTCCTGTTGCCTTAAGCAATGGTTCATGTTACAGAGTGGCATCTAGACACGGTTTATTCGCTGCCGTCTCCTAAGAGTTGTGAACTATATCCTTCAGTCAGAGCGAAGGTCATCATTGCAATGTCCTTGATTTGGGTGGGTGGGATGGGGCACCAGAACCCTGCAGTGCACTTCCCAGAATCACACAGGTTAGAGGTGAGAGACGGCTGCCTTTCATACAGGTGCGATCTTTTCCCAGCTTCTGTGTAACTTTGGCTCCCACTCAGCACTTCCTGGCTTCCCAGACCCTGGGCAAGAGGCTTGACTCCCGCCTCTGACTGCCTGGATATTACGCAGCAGGATGAAAGGATTCATTTGCATTCTGATCACTGATATTTGACCCTCAGAGCACTGCCTGGGTATGCTGCTGCCCCATGGGTTTCTATCCAGAGAAATGCCACAGGCTGGGAGAGAGGTAAGGTCGGTCGCTGCCTATGTCCATCCAGGGCTCCCTACATTTCAGGTCCTTGTAACTGTCCTTTCTCCAACAGGGGTCCTCCTCCTGACTCCTGTCCTCCACCCCATTTGAATTTGACTTCCTCAGTGTTATAAAAGCTGTATTCATCTTAATTGCTTAAGAATACTCTCTGACAACACTAGACAGCACCCAGTTCACACTACACTGTGTCTATAAGGTACCTATTTCCTCCAGGTTTTTTTCCTCATTCGTTTCACATGCACTGACCCCCTCCCTAGTGGCTCACACTGTGCTGGGTAAGGACAGGGAGATAAAAAATGAGAAATTGGCATCGCCCTCAGGTGCTTTTAGTCCAAAGAGGAGATAGACAGCTGCAGTGCGGTGTGGGTGAGCCGGGTGCTGGTAAACATGGGCGCCCCTGGAGCCCCGGGGAAGGACTCGGGGTGCAGACAGTGGGGAAGGGTTGTAAGGACTTGAAACTGTGTTTTAAGGTTTCATTTTCCCAGTTTATGTGTTTATTTCTCTTTTACACAAAGTCATCTAGACTGCATACATTTCATAAAACACTCTTGCTCTTTTTCTCTCTCTTGTTTGAACACTATCTGCAGGACAACCAGCTACAAATACAGGGGGTCCAGCACAGAGGGGTCCAATCCGCGGCCCACGGGCCACACGAGGCGCAGGATGGCTGTGAATGCGGCCCAACACAAAACCGCAAATTAACTTAAAATGTTACTCAGTTTTATTATTAAGTTTCATTCCTCAGATATGTACATTTCCTATATTCATGATCACAAACTTGGGACCTGCTCGATGATATTAAAAGATTATCGAAAGGGCTGCTGCATAATTAGGGTTATTATGTGAGAACTTTTTTTTGCTTATCTGTGGTAGCGGATATCACAAAAATTATGCAAAGACCATTTTTTTTGTTCATCAGTTTTCGTTAGTGTTTGTGTATTCAGTGTGTGGGCCAAGACAACTCTTCTTCCAGGGTCGCTTAGAGACGCCAAAAGGTTGGACACCCCTGATCTGGAAGGAAATACAACCTATTGAATCTAAAGAAAATCGGGTTTTTAGCAAGTGAGAATTTTAAGCAAACTAAAATGACAGTCTACAATGTTAGTGGTTCTATTTGTCTATACATTTCACATAAGTCATGAAACACAAAATTTTTATAGTATAAATGTCCATATGTAATTTTGTTTCTACTAAGCTATGGAGCCACGTTTTTATGGTAGTTTTCTCTATAGCTTCTCTAAATATCAAATACAATTTAAAATGTTAGTTATAGAAAAATAGCCATTAGAACTTTATGTAAAATTTCAAGGAAGTGAGCTGAACCAGAAATGAACCATAAAATGATATTTTGATAGGATCGAGCAAAACTGGCATATTAAAAGCTGAGCTGAGGGATTAAGTTACAGTGGATCTTGTTTGGGCTAACCAGTCTGTACTTGAGGATCTTATTGTTAGGATGAACGCGATTTTCAGATTCAAAATTAAAAACTAACCTTTCAGTGAGGTCCCTTTCGCCCTCACCATTGCCCCTCCCTGCTACTTCTCCTTCTTCGGAGCACACCTCACGATCTGACCTGTTAGCTGCAGAGAGCCAGCCCTGATGTGCAGTGTAACCTGTTCATCAGCCACGGTGTCAGACTCGTCTTAGGTTTTCCCACCCCCCCAACCCCCCATGTTGCTTGTAGACACAGATTCTGGGCCCTTCTCTCAATGACTTTGCTCTGATCCTTTTCATAGGAAGTTTCGAGGGACCAATCAGAGCCATGTACTCAATACAGTTTTCCTGTTAACCACTTAGCCACTGATCTGGAAAGTGGATAGAATCCTATTACAGAATGGCAAAGCTAAGTGTTTGTTCCCGGAGCCGTTCGGGTGGCTGGTCTTGCTGCCTGGGACACCTGTGCCTGTTCATCGTGGTTTCCCTTGCCCCGTGATCAGGATGGTCCTAGAGACTCGTGTGTCCATTGGAAAAGAGACAATATGCATGTGCAATACAAGAAACAGTGAGATTGAATAGGGTTTGAATATGTGTGTCAGGAAGAACATTTCCAGAAAAGAACGGTAAAGGGGGAATATTGATGTTACTGAGCAGGAAGGAAGCGGGGAAAACAAGAAAGAAACAGAGCTCATCCCGGCAGATTGAAATACAAATACAATTTAATGACAGGGTCATTTTCCAGTTCAGCTCGTTTCTCTCAGCTGTTTATAACCTCAGCCACAGCCTGGCCAAAGGGTACATTTGGTGTAATTTCATCACATGCAGCACGTCCCTTTTTTGATCACTGTATCCTCGCTATCGAATTTCCTCCAAAAATTGACTTGCCTTTTCTCTAGTCTTAGAGGGAAAAATAGGTCTTATTTCCCATGTATTTCATAGATAGACGAAACTTATTCTATTCTCTGCTTTTGTGTTTATTTTTAGAAGGTATAATCGGATATTTGTCAATGAAGAGTTTTTTTAATTGGTCAAAATTTCCTTATGATATTATTTTGCTTAGTGTGGGATTTTGAAGTTAATTTTTGCCTTCCTACAAAAATAATATATGTTTATTGTACAGAATGTTTCTGAAAATTCAGAGAAGCAGAACCAAGACAATTGAAATCACAAAATCACAATGCCCCCTAGGAACTGCTCGCAAAATTGCTGGTGTGTTATTGTTTTTTGTTTTTCATTTGTTTCGTTATTAAAGGGCTATTTTCAAGAGAAGGATTCTGCCCACTTCGACGCTGTGTGTTTGTAGGTACATGTATCTCACACACTAATGCCACTGGATCTATACGATAGAATAATTTTTTTAATGACTGGAATATTTAACCAGGAAATATCTGACACGCGCGGCGTCTGCAGGGCTCTAACGGGGCCCTGGTGAGAGGCAGCCGTCGTCGCTGTCATGTCTGTGCGCTCACAGACATCCATCCATCCATCATGAATATTTAAAATTCAATCATTAGGTGCAGCACCAGCGGCCACAGCATATTTGTTGCAACTGATCAGCCACTAATGGTTTAAAAACTTAGAAATTGGGGGCTGCTTTTGTCAATTGAAGAGGATTATTCCAAGCCACTGAAGCTCCTTGTCAGAATGGAAAAGCGTATTAACAGAGAAGAGAGTGCACCCCGGGGTCGCTTACAATATATAATTTACCACGCACACCTGCTTAAGAGAAAGATCAATCAAACGGATGAGACTGGAGATTCCTAAAATAGTCTCCCGCCCAGATCAAACATACCACCCAACAAACAAACAAACGAAGTATTCCAATTCTGCTTCTTCTTGGGTCCCACACAGACAGATCCCTGATCACAGGCCCGTGCTTTGCCCCACACACCCATTCGTCCAGAAGAACTTTGCGCTCCAAGCAAGCCTTTCATGGCAGTGGAAGCAGCTGTGTGTTCTGTGGTTGTGACAGGCAGGTGAAGTCCATTTTCAGTCCTCACCTGGAGCTTGGTGACCAGCAAGGAGGCATGGCTGGACAGTGTTTTTTAAGATTCTGTTTCTAAGCTTCGTTTGAACGGTTCACCAAGACAATCAACTTCCTAATGCTGGCCACGCACTTTGTGTCTTAATCCTTCCCAACTCTCTAAAGCTCACTCAAAAGGCTTTGTCCAGAGGCCCAGAAAAGGTGTCCCAGCTCACCCAACACTTCTGCACAACCTGAGCTGTCAGAAGTCCTGCAGAGAGCGTGGCAGTGTCAGGTGTGTGGGAGACACGCTGTGTAAAACAAGCATGACCTAATCCTTCCGACCCTTGCAGGAACCACTTAGAAAACGTTTCATGATTTGCTCAACACACTGACCCCGTGAGTGATCTTGCTCTTCTGCTCCGCCATCGGTGCCCACCTTTCCACATTGGCCCAGACTGGCGGGGGTTCTGCTAACCCAGAGGAGAGACCCGTGTTCTCATTCGCCACAACCTGAACACTGGAGGGAGGAGGGAGCAAGACTGAGAGAGGAAAGAGAGGGAAGGAAGGAGAGGGAAGATTTGCTAGGCAGTGAAATTTGTACCCATTTGCTAGTCAGGCGGAGCTCACTCCCGTTATCCCATCCCTGGCCTGCCTTGCTTCAGGGAGCCTAGGTGTGAACCCTGCGACTCTAACTGAACGATGTGAAAAGCAGCAGATCCGTCCAGTCCCATTCTGCTGTCTTGGGTCCCTCTCCCCCCTCAGCCACGCCCTTTCTACTCTCAGAGCTGTGACACGGGTCACAGGTTCACAGGGAAAACACAGTTTTCCTCCCAAATATCAAAATGTATCACCTGGATTTCCTAAATCACAGGATCGTCTGATAAAGCCACCCAGTAGGTGTTTTTAAGTACAGCGAGGAAGCAAAGGTGTTTCAGCGGGACTACAGTCCAAGGACCCCAACTGTTGGGGAAAAGCGCTACCTGCCACCAGAAGTCAAAGCCTAACGCTATTTTGAAATACATCTTATACTATAAAATAATATTTAAACTTTTATTAATAAGCCATTTATTTCTTAAACACTTCCTCTTACAGAAAAAAAATGCTTTGTTTGATGAGAGAATCTGCTAGTAAATTAAAATAGGATGCCATGCTACCCTATTGTAATCCAGAGCTTGGCCAACGGGGCTCCCAGCAGTCTGCGGGAAGGGAAATTAAAACGCAAGGCACTCTACCGAGATTTGCATAAAAAGTCCGCTGCAGAGGTGTGGAGAAAGCATTCTAGCTCCTGACGTTTTTGTCACTGTCAGGTTGTCACAAATAGCCATAAGAAAGTCTGCTTGGGGCATTTCAGACTCTAAATTCTGTTTATATGGATGTCGGGATTTCTTTCTGCTCCTACAGTTATATTCTAGACTAAAGGGTTAAAAGATCAACAGTTCCCCAAGAAGCCTTACTCTGACTCAAGATTTACTTAACCAACTGTCATGTTACTACTACACAGATCCAATCTGTGGGGCAAATAAAACTCATTTTGAAAGTGACCTACCTATGTATCTATTCAGTTCATATTTCAGAATTATTGTAATATTGGGCTTAAGAGATGGTGTGACAATGAGACTATTATATATACACATACCACTTGCCATGAGACCTAAAAGAGAAAATAAGAAATCACATCATATGTGAAAATAAGAAATCCCATCATAAGTGCTTTAGTTCAGATGAGCATCTCTTTGAACTGAAAAACATCAGGTTGGGTAACGTCGTAGTCAGCGGGGCTTCCTGCTTTGTCTGGGGCTTGAGTCCATCTCAGTCCTGACGTCACTCACTGTGTGGGACCTGGGTGCAGCCGTGAAAAGAGCGCGGGCATTCACGGACTCTTCCTGACCTCACTTGTTCAGAAATGAACTTGGCATGCAGCAAAATATGGTCTCCTTACACTTACTCAGTTTTTTCTAACTTCACTTCCCACCTGGCTATCTGTGCAAGTTTGACCCTGTTCAGACACCCTGACCTTGGATAAAGACACTCTTTTCTATTGTCATCTTAATTTCTGCATCTTCTCGCAGTTCTGTGTTGCCGTGCCCCTCCGTCTAGTGTGGCCATATGTCTAACTCCTTCCTTCTCCGTTGGGAACCTCCCTGCCTGGTATCAGAAGCTGTAACCTCCACCAAGGCTAAGGCTGAGGGAATGAACTTGGAACAGTAAGCCACCAAGGAGATCTCCCTGGCAAGAGCACCACTTCTGCTCCTTTTACTTCACCATAACTGGCGCCCAATGCTTGGTTGGTTAGTCAATGACGGGTAAGATTCCCCAAGAGGGAAATGACCTAAGACAGGCACGATCACATGGGAGGCCCCCACAGAAGGACTTTGGGGGCTACAGCAAAAGGGGGTGATGGACTCTTGCACCTCAGCTTTGATATAGCCTGAGTCCTCATTGTCTGCAAGAAAATCTCCTAATTTCTTGGCTGCCTCACTTCCCTTTCTTCACCTAAACCTGAAACAATGACAGAGGGGTGGTGCAGCCCTGTGCTGGAAAGGGCAGGTTCCCTGGGTGATCAGGCCTAAGAAAGAATATGTAAAATTCTGTGAAACCTGCTTTGCTTAGAATGTTCTCAATTGAATGAGAAGGGTCCAAGGAAGAAGTAAGTTTGTTCCTTAAAGCTTTTACAGCTCTTTCGCTATCTGACCCTGACTCAAAATAGGCCCTCAGAGTTCCTTGTTATTTTATCCTTCCTTCCGGGCAATTAGTAATGAGCTTTACCTGAATTCCTGTGTAAATGAACCCAATAAAAGCCATTGAAGAAAAGATTCTTGGCCCTTCTCCTTCGAGAGATCGGCCACCTTTCCTCCCCAAGCAGATCATGTCTTGGTAGACTTATTCTCATCTGTGGCGGCCAGCGGGGTCCCTGCAAGCGGAGCCCCCACACACACTTCTCTCCGGCACCCTGCCCGTGTCTCCCCTTCCTCTTACTTCGTTGGTGTGTCCGCTCTGTCGGATGTGGTGCCATTTCGGATCCCCACACACACATACTGCCTCCTGGATGTCTGCCCTGAGGGTTAGATTCTGGGAGCCAGTGGGCTAGAGTGACTATTTGACTGAAAAGTCAATGCCTGTTATCCCTTATTTTTAAAAAAAGTCCCTTCAAGAGAAGCAGAAAACAGGACAACCACCATGTTAACATTATAAAGAAAGAAAAGAGGGTGAACAGTGCGGACCAGAAGTGGCAGACAATCACAGGCTCTGCCCAGCCCCCTGGCCTCTGACTGGGGGCTCTCTGCCTGTCCACTCACCACATCTGCAGTCTCTCCGCTGGCCAGTCTTCCGGTCCACCTTTCTGTCATTGCTCTACTCATGGCCCACAGACCGGGGTCGTTTTCCATAGTCCTCTGCCTCCCTCACTGTCGATGCCAGCCCCTCCACTGCATACCAAGAAAAGTAATCGGCTGCGGTGATGGGGAGCGTACAGCCTAGGAGGGAGAAACAGATTTTACAAGACACAGTAGACGATTAGAAGTGGTACACACTGCTCTGACAGCCTTATTGTGACGACTGATTTCTGAAGCCTGTAGAAAAAGTATCGGGGCTTGAGAGACTGAAAAGTTCACCAGTGGTCTGCTCTGCAAACGACCCTGCCCAGCTTGGTATTGTCACCCCCTACATCATATCTGTGCCTAATGAGCAAGACAAAGACACCAGAATGCCACCAACATCGGAACAGTGGCATCTAATTGATTTTAATCTTAGTTCAACAGTGTGATCAGAAGGATGTTTCAATTATGACCACCATATGGGACAGTGAGTGCCTGATTAGTAGGGATGCTCCTCTTCTTCATTCTTTCAGGCAACTGCTCATTATTCCATAAGTTGTTGTCTCCCTCGATGAAACTGCCCTGGTAGACTCAGTGCTCACGGGTCCTGGAAAGCACTTAGCTTATGGCCAGAGTGTGGCAGAGCTCTTGGAACGAGCTGGGCCCTCCTCACACGGGTCCTCCCAGAGTCAGTGGTGTAACAGCTGCAGACTTCCACTCTGCCCTCACCTCACACATTAGTTGTGAGTTTGATAAATGCCATCCTGAAGAGCAATTGATTTATTAATTAGCTGATTCAGAATGTTCTTAGGACTCATTTGGGATACAGAGTCATTATAATTTAAAAATGTCAGCACGGTGCAATGAAAGATGAAATGGCACCTCCCCGGGGCCCTGTGGGCAGAGCTTATTCCTTTGGTGGGCGAGGCTTTGCTCCACGTCATGACGGTGCCCCCAGGAAGTCACCTCATCAGGTCTCTGCATGAGATCTTTGGAGAGGACGGCCTAAAACACCCCAACCCCAAGTAGGACTGGACCTGACCGAGCAGGAGAGGTTTGGCTATTAAACTTGGGGTACTAGCTGGTTCATTTGAAGACACAAACAAATTAAGTTTAGTTTAGGAGTGACTTTCTAGAAAAACCCAGCTGTGTATGGTCACTTGTACTCATGAACAGGTGGTCCGTAAATTTCTTTCCAACAGAAGGGTTGACAAGCTGAGAAGCTATGAGCTGGATGACGTTAACATGAATATTACCTAACCAGGTCTTTGTTTTTGTGTTCGCCATGTCCTTAAACATGGGTAACTAAAGCCTTATAAGTAAGTTGGCATTTTAGTTTGTAGTTTTTGAAAGAAACACTCTACTCTCCTGTACTGGGTAGTAAATCCTGAATTGTTATACATCAAGTTGTGGTCTGGTGTGTTTTTAAATGTGAGCGCAGGTACTCAGAAAGGGGACGTGTCCAGGTAACAGACTCATCTCTGGGCAGACAGTAGGCCTGCTCTTTCTGTCCACCGCTGAGTTCTCCAGTAGACTGAGTGCTTGGGCTGTGGGAAGTAAGGTAATTGCCAGAGCCCCAGTATCTGCTGGATACACACAGACCTTGGGGAAGAACAGATGTCCTTAGTTACAGTTGTCAGCCTGCCTTCTCTCTAGAGGGGGAAGGAGCTGAAGAAAGCATCCTCAGCTGACACAAGGAGGCTCGCTCGTGTGCCTGGAGGTGAAAGCTTCACAGGGCCACAGATGGCCTGAATGCTTCCCAAAGCCCCCGCAGCTGCGAAAAGTACTGCAGTGGCCCCCGACATCACCAGACACACACCCCCCCCCCCCCCCCCCCCCCCCCCCCCCCCCCCCCCCCCCCCCCCCCCCCCCCCCCCCCGCCCGGCGCCTTGCATGGCCTCAGTGATCGCAATGCCACGGAGCTGCTTAGTGAGGAACAGGCAAGCGCTGTGAAGGCAGACAGGTCAAGGGGTGAATCCGGCCCTCCCAAGTGATTTTGAGCAAGCTGATTAATCTCCCTCAGCGTCATTTTCCTTAGCCTGTGTGTATTTGTGTGTTTGTCTGTGTGCACATGTGTCTCTGTGTGTATATCTGTGTGCTTCTGTGTGTCTGTATCTGTGTCTATGTATGTGTGTGTCTGTGTCTGCATGTGTTTTTGTGGGTGTGTGTCTGTGTCCCTGTGTATGTATGTATGTGTATGTATTTCTGTGTGGGTCTAGAAATCCTGTCTCCCAGGATCGTAGCCATGGTTGAACTAGATAACATATAGGACAATGACTGGTACACAGCAGGTGTTCGGTAAATGCAAGTTCTCGTCCACGTTCAGATGTGTGCTGCAGTCACTTATCTGTCTTGAACTTTAGTTTCCTTTTATGTACAATGGGGGATAATAATGTCAACAAATCCTTATCTGTTCTTCTATTAAAAGCAAGTACTTTGGCATCAGTAGAGCCACCCTCCCTTCTTTCCGACTCCCTTGTTTGACATCTTTCAGTCCTCAGCATTCTGCAGCCCCGGGTCATGGTGGGCAAGCAGGGGTGTCCTCTGTGTGGGCGGTAAATGCAGCGCCCTCCCAGGGGATGCCCTGACTGCAGGTACAGCGCCCAGCCGGCCGTGAACTCGGGACCTTTCATTGATCTCATGTGCATCTGGCTCTGCTGCGATACCAGGAAGAATGGGGGTGGCTGGCCCTGGACTTGGTCCTGGACAAATAAATGTGTTTGTCAAAGCCTTGTCCTGACATTGGCTGTCTCAAGCCCAGGTGGCCCTGTGGAGGGTAATTAGTTCTCTATTGGAGGGAGCCTCAGGAAGCTCTGACTTGCTCACCAGTGGGCACATGCAGAAAGGTTTTGTTAATGCAGCTGTTACTGGCCTTTTCATTGTGCTAATGGGCAGCCTGTAAGAAATTTAACTTCCTATCGCTGGTGCCAAGCAACACCTATCAAACAAAGCATTGTTTCTCCTCCCTGTTGATGTGTGACTTGTGGAGGCCAGCGATAGGATGCTCATTTTTATCTGCGAAGTGCACAGCGCTTGTAAAAAACTAGCAGTGGCCTTGTTACCACTTGATGTGACACTAGGTTTAGCTGTTTACACTGACACATGGCTGCACCCTTTCAGAGTGGCAGCCGGGGGTCAGATTCATTAGAGGGCTGCAGCAGTACCCGTGGGCAGGCAGCCTCAGGTGGGATTCTCTCTGCTCTCCCGTTGGAAGCTGCCAGGCCAGGAGCTTGCATCTTGGAATGGGTGACTTGGAATTCTTTTCTTTGTTATGATGATTCAAGAATCCCTGTTTATTCTTTGACCATACTTGAAGAAGAGGAAAGAGAAAGGTCCGGGAATAGCATTCACTCGCTGTGAAGGAAAAGGAATGCTGGGGCCTCTGTGTGTTGCTTTTCTCCGCTACCGTGTGGCTCTGTGCTGCCCAGTGAAACGCACACGCCTTTCTTGATGCAGCAAAAGCAGCTGAAAGGTGGAAGTAAATCGAGTGGAACTCAACACTTAGTTCTTTGTTTCCTCTTTTTTATTCCTTATGTTATGAGTATGGCCTTGACAAATTTGGTGGCTAGACTGCTTTGTCATGCTTGAGGCAACATGTCTTCCGGCTCTAGAGTTGTTATGTCTTCGGGCGTTTAGGGAATGGAGGGTGATATCCAGAATTCTGGGTCTATTCTGCCATCGCTGGGACCAGACCGGTTGCTGACAATCTAGAACAGCTAGAGGGCTCGTGGCACCAAGAGGGAGCCCAGACCTTCACTCCCGGCACATATGCCTCCGCACCCATGAATCTGCGCACAGAATGCGTGCGTGCAGCAGAGCACGCCCATGACAGCTGCCCATGTGACCCCATCAGAAGGGTGCGAGAGCACGCTGGCCACACAGGGCAGACAGAGCCTCCGTCCTCTCTGAGTTGAGAACCTCCAGCCTGCTACTGACATACGTCACTGACATAAGTCACTGATATCTCAGTCTCTGTCACGGCTTCTCTGTCAGACAGGTCGCAGAGTCACCTCTACCTTTCCATAAGGGTGTAAGGACAATTTGTGCACTCCCTTGGGTTAAATAATACATCCATTTTTAAAAGCAGCTGCCACATCGTCCTGCTCTTGCCTGTGGAGACAGGATCACTTCATTTGTCAAGAACGTCTTTTGTCAGCCCCTTTCGTCTAGCTGCTGCCGCTGATGTGGTACTGTGGGTTCTTCTTCTGTCTGAATGATTCTTAGTAGGTAGCACCTGAACCACATCATGTGACGTGGTGGTGCCCCTGAATCCTGAAGCTCTGAGAAGTTTTATCAGGATCTCTCAAGGCCTGTCCCATCCAAGCATTATGACACTCAATTTGCAAGTCTGTTGTTGGGGCAGCCTGACCTGGAATTGACCAGCTGCTCTAGAGAGAGATCCCACCACAATCTGTGTTTTCCTGCGTGTCCAGCACGCAGCCATCAAGGCTGTATCCCGGGGCCAGGAGGCTCGGCACCGGTCAGCAGCTCAGTGTCACTTCCTGTCCATGCCATCTCCAACCAGGTCTTTCCCAAGGCCCGGGATGCTGCCAAGAGCTTCCAGGCATAGGGGCAGAGAGGTGGTCTTGTGACCTCAATGCTTGGACACAAGATGCTTTTCTGTCTTTGGGGGGCTTGTGACATCTTCCCATTCATCTGAATTTATACAGAATAAGTCACACCATCTTCCAGGGGGTTAGTGCCAGGTCAAAAAAGCAGGAGGCATTGATTCTGGGTCCTCATCTCCACCGCCTGCCACCAGCAGCTGCAGCCTCCCCGCAGCTCCTCCCCTCGGCCCCTCCCCACTGTCTCCCCTTCATAGCCACCATCTCCTTGTCTCTTTACAGGTCATTTATAATCAGTAGTCATGGCGTACAGGCCTCATTAGTGATATAGCCATTCCTTCAGTGCTTCAGAAATAATCATTTAGAAAAAAATGCACGGTTTCCTTCCCTTGAGAGCCCATGAGTGATGAATTTATTTCAGTTTGGCTGGCTTGGCTGTCTTGCTCTGCCTTATTTCCATATTTATTTCAACAAACAATGTAGGGTGGGAACGAGAAAACACATGCTGGGCGCACACACACGGCTGCAGATCTGCTCCCGCACACAGCTGCTTTGGAAGGAGGTGTCCAAGGACCGCTGGCAAAAGCGCCCCTATTTTAGAAAAGAACAGAGCCGCCAGACTAGTACGGGGTGCTGTGTGCTGAAGCCAAGCATGTTTGTGATTGTTTGTATTTGGAAAAGCGTGGGCAACATGCCGAAAGCAATGGATTCTTAGCCCCCATTCTGGTAACAAAGTGTCCCCAGAGTGCTGTAGCCCTTGACCGCCCTGCTCATGGAGGATCTGATTGGTGTCAAAGTAGACAGCGATGGACTTTCTGTGCCAGCTGAGAACCAGAAGCCTCTGTTTGACTCTCTTCAAGCAGACCTCGCCCCCGGGAGGAGCGGGGAGGGGCGTGTGTGGGGAATACAGGCTGCTCTAACAAGACAGCATTCTTGACGGCAAACGCTGTCCTCAAGCCAGACTTAGAGACGTGCAACCCACCTGGCTTCCAGACCTACTGTTCTACAAGACCTCTCGGTTTTACTGAGAATGTGAGTGAGGCCTGGCGCTTAGCCCACCTGAATTTTTTAGGGTGAATGTTTTTAAGTGACTTGGGCACTAACTAGGTCAGAAGAGAAGACCACGGAAGTCTGTTTAGAGCTACGTCACTGACATTCTCAAGTGACCCAACAAGGTGTATCACCATTCAAGTCAGGAAGACAGGCGCATACCACATTTAATCCTATGGAGATGCTTTGAAAGATGCTTTGGCAATTAGTGCTTAATAATAATAATAACAACAACAACAGCTTTCCTGTTCTATGGTGAAAGGAACTAGAATGGACAAAACAATATCTTGTCCTAAGCATAACATAACACTGGTTTTTCCTACAGAAAATTTGCCCAGTGCACTCATTTCACAAGAGAATGAATGGAAAAAGCCAATGAGTGGAAAGACCAGGAATAAAAGAATTTGGTTCAGGGATCTAAACAGCTACACTTGAAGGATTTCCTTTTCTCCAAAATTTTTTTTTCTAAGCTTAGGATTCCTTTTTCTAAGAAAGGTGTCTTGCTTTTCCCAAAGTAGTTTGATGGACAAAGCAAGGGTGCCCAGGGGTGAAGAAAAAGCAGGGTAAACAACATCTAATGGATACTATTCTCCCCTGAATTAGACTCAAAATGATACCAGACAGAAGGGACTATCTACAGGGAAGCAGTAGGGAAATACTGCTGAAATGCAGTGTTTTGTTTTGTGCAGAATTAACCCAAAAAAGAAAGTTCAAAATCTAGCACCTGGTTGAAAATCAATAGTAGGTTCACATACATGCTAATATCAGTATGAAGATAGAACCAGACAAAGGCAGACTGGTTAGAAAGACAGGCCCAGGGCAACCCCAGGCTTTGCCGATGCAGACCGCTCCCTTCTGGGAGTGTAATCTAATGGGGACGGGTCTCTCCGTCAGCGTACCCTCCATCCTTTTCATCTAACACAGACCAACCAGCATGGTTTGTATTCAACCAACATGGTTTTTACTCTCTTTATGATTAATAGCATGATAAAATAATTGCAGGTGTGATGCAGGAGAAGGAGCCTTCTCTTAGCCTGGGAGAGAGAACTGCGCCTTATAGGAAAGGAGATTGTTGCTCTTTAGCTAATGAAGGTCTGTACACACCTCATACCTCCATGGAGAAATAGTTGAAGCGTAATAAAAGCAGTATTGTTTTGGAAGTGAGGGGAATGATGTATTCCACCAAGAACAAAGTTAGTGAGCACTCCTTGGCCTTTGGAGAAATGCGCAGGTGCTAGGCAGCTGAGAAGAGCCCCTTGTCATGCTATCAGAGGAGGGCTGCAGCACTTTGCTAAGCTCCTGGGGTTTGCTTGCTGGAACCATGGTCTTCCGCTTTTAATTGGTAATCTGACCACCCCTGAACATGGCATTAAGACAGCTGAAGTTGCTAATTGAATAAAGTTGAGCATCACTGTTGTTTTGAATTGGAAATAGTTCTCATAACAACCCTCTCAGGGTATTTCTTATCACCAACCTAATTCCTGCTGATGTAATCTTATACTGTACAGGTCTGTGATTTTGTCATATTGAAGCATTTTCCCCAACTGCCCTTTCTGGGTTTTTTCCCATTACTGATGCGTTGGCAGACAGTAGGAGTGTAAAGCAGACAAACTGAGTAAGTGGCTGAAATGTAGACGTTTGTCTGGTCTCTATGATGCCTTTTTTTCCTCTTATGTGTATTTATCTGTCCTTTATGTATCTGTTATTTTCATGCATTTTCTAATGTGGTTTATCTCTAGAAACTGCTAGGAAGGAAGGAGGCAGAATGGGAGTCTTGATGTCTTCTCACTGGCATTTCGGCCACAGAGGTCCCAGGCCCACAGTGCCACACCTTCCACTGGCTTCCCTGTAAGGTGCCATGTGACCCGCTGTCTTGCAGAACCCCAGGAGCACCCCATGGCACAGCCCCCAGCCCCCTTCACCCTGGGGCTCCTTTGCAACTTCAAGGGTACGCACAAAACCGAGTTCCTGATTATCAACTCCCCAAATTACAAGGCTTTCTCTTTTCCATTACATAGGTGGAGTTTTTCTTACACTCTGCATTTAGATTTGCTTTTTTGAGCCACCATAAGGTCCTTCTTCATGGAAATAATATTTTGTTATTGTGTGAAAGAAATGAAAGGCCCCTCTGGAAAAGTGGTATTAGACTTTGGGTGAGAGAGAACAGGGTGTGGTAGAAAAAAACTCCCAAATGCGAGTTAGGAAAATTGGGTTCGAGTCAAGGAGCTGACGCTCCCCAGTTACTCATTTTGCCTCAGTGACTATAGGTCACCGAGTAAAAATGGGGACAGCCCCCACTGGTAAAGTAGGATATCAAATTAGATGATTTCTAGGCTGCTTTCCGCCTTAAAACCATTTCCCCAGCCTGTGAATGTGGACTATTACCCTGCGTGTCGGTATACGACTCCCCACCGCTGGGAGGACTTGTAAAGCCAGTCCCAGGCTAGTCATAGTTTTCTTTAGAAACCCATCGATTCAGAGTCTGGAAGAAATGCAGCAAGGACCAAAATAAAATCAGTCCTAGGGCACCGCAAATCACAAATAAAAGCTGAACTCACACATGTCTGGCTGGTCAGCAGCATTCATTGACCACTTAGGACTTGCAGCATAATATCAGGCACCCTGAAGCAAGAACTGACACTCATGCACTCCCAACACAGGACAGAAATATCCAGTGCAGGCCACCCAGGGTGCGGGAGCACACTGCTCACACCCGGGGCCATCTCTGAGCTGGGACAAAGGGGTGCCTTCTCTCCCTTAGCCTCTGCTCGGAGCAAAAACTTTCAATGTAGTGCAACTTTAGCTAAATCCAAATCACTCTGTAAGAACACACATCAGAAGAGGGGAGACCCGTGCTCTTACTCCCGTATCCCTAGAAGTGGAACTTCGGCCAACCGGAAAGCCAGGCCTCCTTGAAGTTCCTTTGCCCTCGTGAACCGACCAACGTTTACTTCTTGGAATAGACATGAAATCAGGGTCCCTTGTCATGTTTTGAGCTCTCCAGCCATAGGGAATGCCTGTCCCGTCTCTCTCAGATGATCCCTGTGGCCAACAGAGGTGTTGAAATTATTTTGACCCCAAAGTAGTAAAATTCCAGAGCAATTGTATGCAGTGCCTCGTGCTCAACAGACTCTGCTTTATCGCGCCATCCCCCGCACTAACCCAGCCCCTGCCGGGCAGAATGTCCAGAGCTTTGCTACTGCCCAGGGAGCCAGCAGCATCATGAGCTTCCCTTCAGAACATGCTAGAAAAGCGGAAGCTTAGGCTTGCCCAGGACCTACCAACCAGAGTGTGCATGTAATACAGGCCCCCCTGTGTGTGTAATGCAGCTTGGAGCCCAAAAAGCACTGTTTCACAGATGGCACTGGCTGGTCGCAGGGACCCCCAGGCCTCATGGAGAGTGGCAGCTTGGGTGTCCAAGGGCAAGAACACGCTGTGTCCGGTGGTGGCAGCCAGCAGAAGCTGCGGGGGTGACCCTCCCCTCCAGGGAGCTGCCAGGTCTCTCAAGCTAGAGGTTATGATCCACAGAAGATAGGATTGTTCCAAGGGGAAGAAAGATCGATGTTCAACCACACTCAAAACCCATAATATCATCAGTTGTTTAATACAGATTCCAATAGAAGTGTAAATCTCCCAGCAGAAAGCTTTTGTGCAGGAATGAAGATAAGTTTCCTACTGAAGCCCGCAGTGGAAGAGAGCCTCACTGCAAAGTGGCAGTGCGCTGTCTTTTCCATGTCTATTTTCCTTGTACCTGTCCCCAAGTTACGTAAGCGACTTGGGATTTCTGTTAGGATAAGTTTTAATGTCAACCGAAAGCAGAGAGAGCATCTGCCCCACCCCCACCTTTGGCTTCTTTCACTGATTTTTCCTCTAAAAACTCCATAGTGGAGATTTCTTCCCACTCTACCGGAAGGTTCCCCCTGTCCCCACCCCACCCCACCATCTATCACACACACTTCACCCGTAATGCAGGGTCCCTGGGTGAGCATGGATACAGCCATTTACTTCCCTAAAGAGCCAGTGAGAGCCCCTACCCCCACCCCACCATAGCCTCACCCCGGTCCGACCAGCTGCCTCTTTTTACAAGCCCCTGGAGACTGCGGCAAATGGACAGGTCAGTTGTTCCCAAGCCACAGCCCTGGGGTAATGATGATGGAGAACTCCAAGGGACCAAGCCTGGGCACTGCAGCCTTTGAACAGGCAGGGAAAGCAACAGCTGTGAGAACCAGTTCTTTCGTGTTAAACCTGGGGCCTCTGAACTCGGAGTCAAAACACAATTTCTCATCATATCCCTTCCACCAGGACCACAAGGTCTTGCCCAAGAGCATTATTTCTCGGGTTTTCGCCTGTCTTCTCTCTTTCCCCTTGGCTGCTCCCCTTTCCTCCCACCCCCCTCCCCTCCCAGCTGGCCCACTCCCCAAATCGAACATGTACAGATTTTACGGTTCACTGGAGAATAAGTGGCTGTCATTTCACAGACGGGCCAGGATATAATCAGCCACAATGCATCGGAGTAATGGAACAGATGTCTCTTTGTAAACTGAGTTTGCTGCCGAGCCCTGCGTGTGTGTGACCTGCTGACTGCTCCGGGCGGTTCCACACTGCTCCCCCCCACCCCCCTTTCTTTCTCCATCTTCCTCTGGCCCTTCTCTGGGTTCCGGAGCCAGAGGCCAGGCAACTTGAGTGTTTGTGTCCTGACAGTTTTTGTCTCCCCCTCCGTGCCCCCCTGGCTCATTTCTGCTGCTGCAGAGCCGCTGCTGACATGACGAAGGGTGGGTGAGGCGAACCTGCACTTGCTGATGCAGCCACTCACAACAGAAAAGGTGATACCCCTCTTATGAGATAATTGGCAGTTTCAAGTTGCACTTATTACTGGATGATAATACACCAGCAAAATCATAAATTACTGTTATGGCCTGTTGTTATTTTTCTTAGCTGGAAATAAAGGAGATGCATCTTTCTTCTTCCAGGGTTATTATTTAAAATTGAAGAGGAAGAGCCCATGTGGTCACGGAAGGATGATGTTCACAAATATCAGATACTTAAACTTATTGCCAGACGACCTCGAACATCATCTGTTTGAACAGATTATGCAGTCACATGGACCTCTGCTTTTCCATGTGTTTCGCTTTCCTAGGCAGGTCTTCCCTTAAAAAAATTTTTTAAGTGATAACTTTTGTACACCCTTACTTTTGGAGCTGAAGGTTTAGTAAGACAACAGGCAAAATTTCTTTTGTTTTTACTGTTTCTTAGCTCACCAGGGAGTAAAGACACCAACTACATCCAGCTCCTCTCTCACATTTGGAGAAAAACAACCCCATTAAAATATGTGGGGCTCGATTCCCTGGGATGGTGCTGGCCTTTGTTCCTCAGGATCTCATGTTCGGTTTGATTGATTTTTCCCCCAGCCACCTGCTCAGACTCGGCCTGGGCCACACACAGGAGAAGGCGATGCCACGTGCAGGTCTAAGGTTACGTGCCGTGTGTCCGTATTTTTGGTACCTCTGTCAGGTGAGAAGCACTCTCCTGGTTCTTACGTGGTCCCTGGCACCATCAGAGCCCCTTCCTCCTGTCAGTGACAGAAGATGTTGCTATGTCATGTGCCTTTATCAGTGAGCAGTGCGTTTATCACATGGTAAAGCTGATTCTAGTGAGCAGAAGCATTGCATTCTGAAGGTTGTCATCAGGGTTCACGTCTGGGACTTGGTGGCAGTGAATCTTAAAATATCTGGTTAATTCAAAGGGAGGAGGATTTGGGGGAGGTAGAAGAGGGTATGGGGGGTAAATGGTGATGGGAGGAGACTCGACTTAAGGTGTAATATACAGATGATGGATTGTAGAATTGTTTACCTGAAACCTATATAATTTTATTAACCAATGTCGCCCCAATAAATTCAATAAAAACTATTGGGCTAATTCAGATTTTTCATTTTAAGATTTTGACTGTTGAGTATTTTTCCCAAAACAGAACCCAAGACCATCATTTGAGCTTTTGAAAATCATTAAAACAGCAGTCTAAAGTTAATTTTTACCCTGAGGATTTTATAACAAACCATAGGTGGAGGTAGATCTCTGGCGCCTGAGACTGATACTCCTAACTGGGTTGGTAACAAGTAATTGGACACCTCCTCACCGTGACCCCACTGATTGTCCCTTGCTTATGAAAGTTGAAACTTCCCCATTCTCTGAGGGGTTTTGGTGATCAAGATAGTGTCATGGGGAGAAATTTGGGAAAGAAATCTCAATTTTTTGCTAATCCCCTCATAGTCCCAGAAGCCACAATGTGGAGTCCCTGACGTGCACGAAGCTGTCTATCAGTATCGCTTTTATTGTTTTGGTTTCATAGCTCAATGTCATCTTTTGTATCCTCAGCGTACATTAGAAGTTCCATTTTTAATGTAACTATTTCTGAGTGATTTTGGCTTTCTAATGAATGCAAATTGGGGTCCATCCCCAATTTCCTGAGAAGTCAGTGACTGCACATGGGAGCATGTTGTCTGTCTCCTCGAAGGAGAGAGAGACGATAGGATCACATCTCGTTTTTGTCTGGTTTTTTTTTTATCCTCCTGAAGAACTGGCACGATGTGCAGAAATAGTTGGTGATCATGCTAACGTAAACCACACTTCCATAGATGTAAACTATATGGGACCGTTGGTTATTTTGAAATTACAATACCCCATGTAGCCAGGAGGACATAGTGCCATATATACAATCTGTGAGCAGAAAAGAGTGTCAAGGTCAACCTCTTGCCAAAAGCAGGCATTTCCTCCGAAACGCTTTGTCACAATGTCTGTCAAGGTGTTGCTTGTCATTCATTTTCACTTTTTTGGATGCAGAATGATTTGAAAGTCCTGCCTCACAGGCAGCCAAAATCAATCTCCATGTAAGCTCGACCTTGTTCCTCTTTTGTGGCACAGGGCAAACCTACCTCTCTGTACATACGCAGCCTTTCAAGAGCCAACAGAAGCTTCCCTGTTTCTCTTCCTCACTTTCCCAACGTGGACACTCCCGCTTCCTTCCACTGTTCCTTACATTAGCATGATTATCTGACCCTTTGTCACAAGGGTTGTCGTCTTTCTGACATGTTTTTAAAAATGAGATTCTCAGATCTATATATACAATCCCAGATGTCATTTGACCAGTGCAGAGTTCAATAAAAATTACCACACCTTGCCTGCAGCCTAAATGTTCTTGCATCAATTAAGAACCTCAAATCTTTCAATATAAACCACACATAGACAAGGTTTTCCTCGCGCAGTACAAGAGCAGTTAGTATTTGTGAATCTGTGTATTCAGGTATTAATACCTATCTTTCCTGGCCTGGTAAGAGTTTTTTCCCTCATAATTGTCATCCTTCCTGCCTGTTACACCAGTATACAAATCACTAATACAAACAGAGTACAGAATTCCTTCAGGGGTGGTCCCTTACTACAGAGTAGGACCCAGTCCTCTGCCCCCTGTCAACCTTCACAGCTTCCTCTCCTTTCTCTCCCTTGTGCATCCTCTGAAACCCCCCACAGCCATTCTTCAAACAACATGCACATCCTGTCTTCCCAGGCTATGCCTCTGCCTCGAAGGCTTCAGCCACACTTTATCCAACTCATAAACTTCTACTGGTCCTTTAAGGCTTAAAGCGAGAATCACCTCTTAGATTAGACTTATATTTCGAGAGGTGGGGAGAATTGGATGAAGACGGTCCAAAGGTACAGACTTCCAGCTATCAGATCAATGAGTACCGTGGGTGTGATGAGTAACGTGAGGACTGTATAGTTATCACTACTGTGTGGTACATTTGAAAGTTAGTGAGAGAGCAAATCCGAAGAGTTCTCATCACAGAGACAAAACTTTTATCTTTTTCATTTTTGTATGTACATGAGGAGATGGATGTTAATTAAACTTATTGTGGTAATCATTTCATAATACATGTAAGTCAAATCATTCTGTTGTAACCTTAATCTTATATAGTGCTGTATATCATTGTATCTGAATTTAAGACTGGGGGGAATAAAGAGAAAAATGCACACACAAATGGACAGAGTCAGGAAGAGTAAAAACAGATTGAAAAGTGTCTGGTGAGGGGAAAAAGAACCAGCTGTTAAAGCTCTTTCAGGATCCTGAGTGAGGGGTACGTCAGAGGGTTCCACCCCATGACCAACCCTTGAAGGCAACCTTCCACGTGTATTTGGGGGTTCACTTTTGTTTTTGTTTTTACATTCTAAAGACCATAATTTATCAGCAATGTACTTTGGGGGGAAAAAGAGAACTGCCTCTTCCGCAAAGCCCGCTCTGGCCCACTTTTGACCTTGACCCCCTTATAGCACCGATGTTGCATTTAACTGTAATTCATCAGTTTGGCCTCCCTAGACTTTCAACTCCTTGCTGGTCAGGGTTTTGTTTTATTCTGTGGCATTCTACTGTCTAGGACAGAGCCTAATGTTTAGTCAGATTGGATGTGCATTTGATGGTCCTACAGGTCCATCAAACTCTTCATTCAAAAGGATACGGCTATGTTGGATGCTTTGCTCGGGTCAAGACATCCTGACCTATTAGTGTAGTGCTGCTGCTAAAAAAAAAGAAAGAATTGAGCTTCAGTGGTTTGTTTGGCTTATTCCCCCCCCCCTTAAAAAGGTCAGGCTGGATCCCGTGCCCTCAAGTCAAGGCTGTCTGACTGTGCAGACCACGCTGACCGCAGCTGACTGTTATAACTGCCGTGGGGGCTCCGTCCGGAGCCAGACTACAATTGTCTTTTCTAAATGCTAATGGGTTCGTGATTAACTATAACTGCATGTAGGAATGCACGGTGAGGAATGATTGTAGGTGCTTAGTCACTCACCTCTTAAATCCCTACTATGTGCAGATCTGTTAGACAAATAGCACCTGACAGCACTATAATGACAAAGTGTAATGAGCAGAAAAGACCATTGGATTCTTCAATTACATGCTCACTTTTTCAAGAGTTGACATACCTCCCCTGTATTTATCATCAATTAAATTTCCCTATATTAGTTACTTGCAGTAATTTTTGAGGCAATCACCTCAGCTCAATTTGCCACAGCAAACCACATAATCTCACCAAATAGAATTATTATCAGCAGGCATCATCCTCATCAATTCTTTATTAAAGACTCATTTCTCAAACCATTTTAAATTGTGGCTTCGAGTAAGTCATTTATAACCACATTTTGGAAATAGGCACATTATATTTCCATTTCATAAATATGTTTTATTAGTAATGAGTAGGATAGTATTAGATTACTATTCGTATTCTCAGCATAGGTTGGAAAATGCTTAATTAACAAAGATATTGGATTGGAAAAAATGACTCTGGGCATATTTATTCTTGACCAAATTATTGTCTATTTTTTCCCCTCTAGTCCTGGGTAATTTTTCATTGCTCGCAACTGTCCCAGAAAGTATATTTCTAAGGGTCTGCCTAAGGAAACAGAAACCCTGTAGAAGCTAACTTTCTGGAGAGACATCCCTGCTATGATGTCAGAGTCTCCCAGGACCTGCACCTGCACCCTGCCCCCCGGTCCTTTCTGGAAGCCACCAGCAGCAGCAGTCTGTTCACGAAGGACATTGCTGGGGCTCTTCTTTTACAGATCATGGAGGGACTGGGCTCCGGCTCTGGGAATGATAACCCAAAGCCGCTATTTTAATTCTGAGTACAGGTAGCTCCCTCCTTTGTGTGCTCTGACTCAATCCCACTTTTTAGAAGAGCCATGAGCACAAGGGATGCCCTAGGGAGGGGGGTGCCCAGCCTGCTCTGCTCCCAGACGGTACTGTCCTTGGGCACCTACAGGTCCGCATTAGCCCAAACCTTCTCTTCGTTGTTCTGTTTTTAATTGGAGCTTCTGGTTTACTTCCTTTTTTGTTTTCAACTTTTTTTGGGGCCCTCCCATTGTTCTTATGTTATTTCATTTGCAGAGGTACCTTTAGCTTCCTTATATTCTTTTGTATGAGATGTGTCCTTTCTATTATTTTCCTCCATTACTTTTTCCAAGGGTCAGGGCTCTTTGTGCGATGGTGCGAGGCAGTCCTACAAGGGCATGCAGCCTGTTTCCAAACCAGCCAATGGCTGCACGTGTGCACGCTTTGCCAATGTAAAAGAGCTTGAGTTTGTGTTTCAGCCTAAATGTGGGAGTTTTGGACAGCTTAAGCCTGAAGCACTTGCTGGCTCCTTAACAGCAGGCAATTATGTTAACTCAGGGAGCCTCCACGCAGGCTGTTCTTATGCAGATAGTTGTCAGAGGGAACACGATGGAGCAGTGGAAATATGTGAGAGACATGTGACTTCTCCTCAGCAATTGATTGCCCACAGTTGTGTCCTAATGGCTGAGGACACGTTCCATCCATACTTAATGTTTGGTTCAGCTATCTTTCCCAAGGTCCCTGGTTATGGGATTCGTGTTCATAAAAGCTTCTAATATAGCCTTTCTGTTCAGCCAGCAGGTGAATAATCCCCGAGTTAATAAAAATGTAAGCACTCTTATTGAGACAGGATAGAAAGACGCATCCCTGCCTCTTTTTCTGGACCTGAATAAAACTCGTTTCGCTGTCATTTGGACTTGTTCTTGAAATCTTTCCTGCCCAAGTCAAGAACCAGAAAGTCCCCAATCATGCTGGGGCAGGACCAGCCCCTAGCATGGAACCGGTCCGGCGACACTATGAACATGACGTTAAAGGCTCTCTACCCAACTTCAGTTCATAGTATGAGGGGAAAGTAACCTTTCCTGACACCCCTCGTGGTATAAATAGTAAGCTAGCGACACCAGCTTCCCATAGTTTTAGGAAGGGTTAGCTTAAAATGATGTGGAAGACAGCACTGACTCAGTATGCTTAAGTGGAGGGCCAGAGGGGGTTAGGGGGCGCCTAAAAGTGGCTGCTGGAGAAACCTGCTCCAGAGCATCAGAGAGACAGCAGGCTCTTCTGAGATAGGAAGCCAATGGCTCCTCAATCCAGAGGCCCCTCTCTTTGAATCAGAAACCTGCCCTGCCAGGTGGAGAAGCAGCCTGGCTTAGCCAGGAAGACCTGTGGCTCATGCCACCTTCCCCCAGTCCGACCCCACAGGGCACCCCATGGAGCACCTGGCAAGGGACCCAAACCTGCGCCCAAAGCGATTTCCAGACCAGGGTTACAAATGAGGATTGATGACATCAGGCTGAGAGACCGTGATGGTCTGATCAGAGCAATCATCCTCGGACACCCCTCTCCTGGCGTCTCCCCGCACATCTGACTGCTCAGCTATTGTTCCTCACTGCCAGCGCTTGTTGGGAGAGCTCGGCAGCATGTGGAGGTATAAAAGAATGTGCAACTTTTCTCCCCTTGAAATCACTGTCTATATTTAGGTCAGTGACGTGATGAGAGATGTCGGATGTGTTTTGTACCTCGCACTGGAAATTGCCTCTCCGCACGGAGAGGCTCTCGTGGCCCAGCCAGGAGCTCCTGCCTGGCCGCCCACACGGCTTGCAGCCAGGGGGAGGGATCCACCCTCCACCAGCCACCACCGTGGGGCACAGCGTTGCAGAGCCCCCACCCTGACCTTGCTGATCCTCCGTGTGAGAGAGGGGGCTGTCTTATAAAAAGATGAGAGGGGAGGTGGCTGGAAGCTGCTTTATTCTTTACCTGGAGTCCTCACCCCACACTCTGCTCTGTCAAGTAGAAAATGCGGCCCAGATAAATCCTGCCCACAAAGGAACTGTGCCTTTTTAACATGCAAATGTTCAGGCAGAGAAAGTAAATAGACATCTCCTCCTTCAGGGAACTGGGAGACAATCGCAGCAACCCCTACCCCACCCCCAACGCCATTTCCCTTTGCTCTTCCCATTCCAAGAGAAGCATATTCTGATTTTTTTCCCCATTATTTTTACTTGTTTTGTGTGGGTTTTTTTACGGGAGGGAGGGGCTTGCATTGAATTGCTCTTAGCCGTCTTTTACTCCAACTTCCTGCTGACTAGATAGGCTTCATTAATTTGATAAACCCGCCCCAAAGAGGGTGGTGAGGGGAGGAGGGGGTGTTGCAGGAGGGCCTGCCTAGGGGCTGCCCTGAGGTTTTAGAAGATGAACTGCTAATGATGTTGAAGACGTACCTTTTCAGACTGCCTAGTCCCTCCGGAAAACCAGGGTCCTCTTACACTTATTCTGATTGCACCACAGAACTGGAAAACGGGTGCCTGGTTTGGAAGGGAGGAGGGGGCAGGGGTGGCAGTTAAGGAGACAGATGCCTCTCAGAGGAGGAAGCAGAGCCTGTCATTACACAGCCTGACTGTCCTTTGCTTTAACGGGATATCTGATGTTGTCATGCTAAGGAGTCGGAAACTCGTGGGGGGTGGGAATAGATTAACTAGTGAAATTAGTGTCAATTGGCAATATGAATATTTTGATCAACATCCATGACCCTTGAATTCAAACCCAGTAGGATGCAAACCACAGAGCTTTGCACATTTCAGATGCACTAACTAATCTTTGCTGGTCCTTTCCCATCTTCTAGTATGATAGAAGCTGATTATACCAAAGACAATCATAGATGGAATCTGCCCAAGAAGTCCCAGTTTGTGCCACTTGTCCTGCTTCGGGCAACAAATTATGTATTTGCCCTAATTATACCTCTGAGCAACCGGGAGAAGCTAGGAGACACCCAGCTTTGGTATCATTCTCTCGCATCCTTTCAAGATCACTCTCAGACATTTACTGAAAACAACTGTGAGGCATTCTGAGGATGGAAGGATCTTTTCTCATTTTAGTTGGTGGCAATATAAGCAATTTGCAGATTTGTCAAAAAGCTTGAATATTCTCAAATCACGCCTCACAATGGTACACTGGCTTGTTTTGCTTCTGAAATAAATACCGAGGTGTGGGTGGGATGTCAGTGTGCATCATTAGTTAAGTGAAAACAGCCCAGGCTACTGCCCCCCAGAGTTTCTGCTTCAGTAAATATTTTACTTCCTCCTCAATTTTACCAAGTGACAGTGATTGTTTGGTGGTGTCAGAGCTAACTGCTTTGTGAATACCAGGCGAAGCTTTGCAGCCCGAGGGGTGGAGGGTGGGAGTAAATATTTCAAATAGATGAACGGGTCTTGGCCTGTGGACTTATCATTTGCTTAACTAGAAGCTAAACTGGAATGGTTAACAAACACGCATTCATTAAACACATATTTATCGAATACCTGTTGTATACCAGCCATTCTTCTAGGGGCTTAAAATGTATTCGCGGACGAGAAAACTCCCTGGCCTTGTGCAGCTTCTGTTCTAGCAGACATTAAACGTAATAAATAAGTGTCAGTTATATAGTATGTCAGGCAGTTGTCAGTGCTACGGAAAAAAGAGAAAGTAGAGCGAGGTGAAGGAGGTATGAAAAAGCGTTCAGACTAAGGCATGTTACAAATGTGTAAGAGTTTATTTGAGAAACATGGATTCAAATCAGGAAGCACCAAACTGGAGGTGGTAAGGAACGCTCCACGGCAAGAGCTAAGGGGAGGACTTCCATAGGGAAAAGGAGGAAGCAAAGCAAGAAAATTATTTGATTGGCTGTAGCTTACTCGTTTGCTTATTTGGAAAAGCCTGTGTGGCTGTTTGTGATCGGTCATTCTTAGGTTTGTATTCCTTAATCTTGCATTTGCAGGCTTCGGTGTTGGTTTACACATGTCGGCTGCTGAGATATTAGAATCATTTGGTCTAACGGCCTCTCATTTAGTTTAACCAAGGGTAGAGGGAAGGTCCTGCTGGGGCAATGGGTTTGTGAGCTGCTGGTGCCTTAAATCCAGCCCCAGCGTGACTGCTTCCCACCTGCACAGAGCCCACACGCAGACTCCAGGGACAGCGAAGGCCAAGCCACACTCACACGCAGACACAGAAAGCTACAGCCCATGAGAGGCATGACGTGGGCAATAGCAGCTGTGGTCTGTTATCTTTGTTGCACCTGCCCTGGCTGCTACGACCAGAGGTAGTGAGTGTGTGTGAGAGTGTGTGTGCCTATGAGTGTGTGTCTGTGGATGAGTGTGTGTGAGTGTGTGTCTGTGGATGAGTATGTGTGAGTGTATGTCTGTGAATGAGTGTGTGTGAGTGTGTGTATCTGTGAGTATATGTGAATGAGTGCGTGTGTGTGTGAGCGTGTGTCTGTGAAAGAATATGAGAGAGTGCAGGCTTGGAAGGTGGGTGAAGGATGGCTACCCAGCTTTGGGGTGAAGGACTGTCCTCAGCAGTCCCAGTTCAGTTCAGGGTTTCCAGCCAGAGTTCCGGGCTCCTTTTCTGTTTCTCCAGGGGTTCATCGTGTAACCCGCAGTGGGAAACTTACCTTCTCCTGACAGTGGTCATATTCACAGAATCACAAGGTATAGGTAGTAGCAGTTGGCTGACCTGGAAGACAAACTCATTTACTGATATTTTAAAGACCAACCCAGCATTATGAGTTCCTTAATAGCCAGTGGTGTCCCAAGGACAAAATGACAGCATTTCCAAGCTTCCCCTACGTTTGGTCCTTTTCATTCATTTAAAAACTATGTTTTTTCCTCCCAGCACATGCTCTGCATCTGGAGCTAAATAGGAAGGGTCGAGGCAAACGCCCTCATGCCCAGCCCTGCCTGATTTTGGAGCACTTCAGGAGAAACTCTAGACAAACTTTCCTCCATTCTGCACTGTCGGGGTGGCGCTTCCTGCGTCGCTGTAAAGACAATGGCGTCGATGGGGTTGAAAAGCAAAGCAGACAGAACTCTGATCATTCTTTCCCATTCCTAACTGGGCTGAAGCGAGGGACGTGGATGGAGCAGATCACCACAGTGGGCAGCCATCCTGCTGAAATCCTGACGTCCGTGTCTTCTTCTGCCGAGGCTCTCTGTCTGTGGTCAGCAAAAGGCAGGAGTTGATCTGAAGGAACCCCTGTTTCTGAGGGAGCAGATGCTGTGCTTAAGTGTGGAGAACACTCTCCCTGGCAGAAACACCCTGCCTGTGGGTCTGGGGCCCATAAGAGGACTCATGAGACTCCAAGGCATTTGGCCGAGTCTTCCGCCAGCAAACCTGTTGCCCAGAGAGGCAGAGTGGGGCTGTCAGGACAGCTAAGGCCCAGAACTCACACTAGAAACTCCGAGCTAAGCTCAGAGTGGGCAGCAGAGCAGGTGGCACAGCCCAGCGACACCCTTCTGCCTCGGAGCCCTCATCTCCAGGGCCCCTCCTCCTTGTCAGCCACTGTGATGATGATGATGATGATGATGATGATGATGATGATGATGACGGGTGAAGTCTACATCCTGACTTTCAATTGCCTTACCAACACAGAGGGCTAAGAAAACTATGTGAACTTCAGAAACTTCTGGTCCCAAATAAGTGGTTTATTTCTGGTTTCATCTACTCCCCGACTATTGTGAGCATGGAATTACTGGTTTTCAAAAACGAGTACTTCCTGGTGCTTACAATTCACCAGGTACTGTGATAAGTATTTTATCCCATTTAATCCCCACATACCTTTTAAATTTAGGCACTGTCACCCGCTTTCCATAGAGGAGAAAAACGAGCCTGGCTCACAGTGGTCCAGCTACCAAGGCAGAGAGGGTCAGGCTTTGAACTCTGCGATGTCATGTTCTAAGGGCTAGGCCAAGTTCCCTGACTCTTCTGCTCTCAGCCTCTTCTGTTCTCCCAGGGGGCGGGGGCCGGGGGCAGAGTGAGAGTGGGGGGTGGGGAAGTGGTAGAGAGGCGTGCCTTGCAGCAGGGCCTTGTTTGTGGGTGAACACACGTGTTTCACAACCTTTGCAACAGGTATCTCATCTCATTAACTTAAACTGAAACTCACTGATCAGCTCCATTCAGGCAGACCAGAGAATCCACTCCTCCAGTGATAACAACAGATTTCCTGAGATAATGGAAGTTGCTGCTTCCAATCCATTTGACCATGGGTTTTCTCATAGGCACCTTCAAGCAACATCACCCATGGATGTTTTTAAACATAGGAAAATGGGCATAGAACAATTTGGCAGTATGTAGAGAAGCCCTCAGAGGTACTCCTGTCCCCTGACCCAGCGATTCCCCTTAAAGAAGTTTATCCTAAGAACCTAATCAGAGATGTGATCAAAAATAAATGGGTAAGGATATCTACTGCAACATTATTTATGACAGTGAAAAATTGGGGGGGGGGGCTGTATAACCAAACATATAAGATTAGTTAAATTATGGTATATTTAAATGAAAGAATATCTCAAAACTATTATTTTCAAAGAGTGTTTGATAACAGATGAAATGTCCATGATATAATAAGTGAAAAAATGTGGAATATAAAACTACATATAATCCCAAGATTTTTCTTTTTTTAGAGAGAGGAAGGGAGGGAGAAAGAGAGGGAGAGAAACATCAATGTGTGGTTGCCTCTCATGCACCCCCTACTGGGGACCTGGCCTGCAACCCAGGCATGTACCCTGACTGGGAATTGAACCAATGACCCTTTGATTTGCAGGCCAGCACTCAATCCACTGAGCCACACCAGCCAGGGCTGATCCCAAGATTTTAAGAGTGGGAGTGTAAGCAATTCAAAACTGGAGTTTTAGGTTAGTGAAATGGAAAATAAGTATTTTATCCATAATTTAACCTGGAGTAAAGATTTTAAGAAATGACCTAGGGTGAATTGTGACAGTAGAAGAAATGCTGTTTCTCACTGGCCTAATTCTCCAGGGAAGTAAGTGATAGGATGGCTCAACATTGGGCTTCACATCTCTTTAACTTTCTCCTGCTCCTTAAAGCACACTCACCCTGAACTGTTACTCTGCTTGCTATAAGCTGAAATTTTTGCAGGTTCGTGTTGCTTCAAAAGCAGCCTCTTTCAAAGAAAAGCTGATGTCTCTGTGCCCTTCACATAACAGTTGCTTCATTGCCAAGATCCTCAAACAAGTTAGTCAAGTTGGACAGGCTTCTTCCTTGTCAAAAAATGGCAAGTCGGAGACTTGCACCACTGACATGCAGCCACATCCTCCAAACTGTCTCGTGGCAGCCACGCAGACCAAGAGGGCGATATCTTCCCAAACCAGGGCGAGAGAGAGAGGGAGAACATTAGGTGTTCACATGCTGAGTGTGGCATCATCTATTAAGCGAGAAAGCCCAAGTCACCAAAATACTATCTTACCGGAGGCGTCAGTGCAGAGGAAACTGAGCAGGTTCCTCCACACGTGGGAAAGCAGATGAGGCCCCTGCGTGTCCCCTAAGAACTTTTGACTCGAAGTAGAAAACTTAGACTCCATTGGAGAAAGTCAATGAGGCCTCATCCTACAATCATCTTCAGTCATCTGAAGATCTCGGTAGGATTAAATTAGAGAGACTCTGAGCCAGGAATTTGAGAGAAAGCTACCTAATTATATCTAGACATTCATGCTAATCTTGCTTTTATAATTAATCATATGTCTGAGAACACTTGACTGTTTAGAAAATAAAGTCACAATGACCTGAGACCACTTACCTGGTGGCGGTGTAGCCCAATTGGAAGCAAATTCCCCCAAAAGCAGTAAAAAGCAAGTGGAGGGCTAGCCTTGCGAGTCTAGCCAATTAAATGACTGTTGATCTCACATCTGCCTTTCCAAAGCCAGACCCGAGAAGAGATGAGACATGGAACAGCTTCATGTGGAGGATAAAGCTGGACCCATGCTACCTGTAGAACAAACACTAACTTCTTAACATCACCTTCAAGATTACATGTAATGTGCCTCCAAATGCCTTTCCAGCCGCCTGTCCCTCTCAGGACACCTCTCATCTCAGCAGGCGCACTGTTCTTTCCCGTCCCCCGCAGGGCGCCGCACGCCGCAGGGAGTGGGTGCCTCAGCCCCCACGTTCTTCCAGCCGAGAGGCTCTGCTTCTTAGCTCATCAAGACCACTCTCTGCTTTCCAGGTCCAATCAGACACCACCTTCCTTTTCATACCTGCAGGTTTTTACAGGTGCCTTCACTTAATGCTTATTTCATTTTGCCGTACATTTTAGCTGGTTTTATGTTTCTCTCCCCCGTCATAGTGCCCTTCCTCTGTAGACGCCTCTGACCCAGTCCAGAGGCCCTCATGCAGTAGTCGCTTATTACATGTTTGCTGAATTGGGTTAAATAGAAAGTATAGAAATATTAAGATGGTTGATCCAGGCCATATCTGCAGCCATGCACACACACGCAGAAATATCCAGAAATGGGACCTTGGGACAGAACATTTGAAATTGGACTGGTCCTCAAAGCCCAAGACTGTGAAGGCTGCTGTAACACCAACCCATAATAATGGCTGGCATTTTTGAGTGTTTGCTACATTCTAAGAACTACACTAAGTTCTTTCCATACACTGGGCCATTTGATTATCCCAACAACCTAATGGGGTTGAAGTACTATTATCCCCATTTTACAGGTAAGAAACCCAGACTGGGAGGAGCCAAAGGGCCCCTTTCTCCTCTGGGCTTCTCTCTCTCTCTCTCTCTCTCTCTCTCTGTCTCCTTGGAGGAGGCCCTGGTAGGCACTGATTGCCGTCATTTGCACCGTACGCTGGTATCTGCTTAATTCAGTCACAAGAAGGAGGTCTTCACAACAGGTGCTATTCCCTTTATAAACAGCTCTCTGATTCTCACAGATTTCCTCCAGATATCATTGGCATTGATGATAGATAGATAGATGATAGATAGAGAGATAGATATGTAAGAGGAGATGTATGGTAATTCTGCCCACTGGAAAGCCACTTACGAGGTTGAAGCAGGTGTGCGATGTGATCACCTTTTGGAAACATGCCTCTGACCACGGCATGGAGAACCAGCAGAGTGAGCAGTAGCCCTCGGGCCTCTAATCTGAAAACCCACAGAATGGAGTGACAGGATATCGAGGCAATGGGAAGTGCATGGAGTGGAGCCCTATTGAGGAGGTGATGGGGAAAGGACTTTGGCAATATTTTGAAATAGGGACTGAGGGACAGCGATGCGTCGGGAAGGAGCCCGGGTTCCTGGCCTGTGAAACTAGACCGACGGCGGTGGTTGCAGTCACTGAGATGAAGAGGGTGGAGGCCGTGCTGTGCATTTGGACCACGTTGTGTTTGAGGGAGCTTTGAGCTATGAACGAGACTGGATAGAAACTCGGTGGGTGAAAGCCAGGAAAAAAGTCGTTCTTGAGGGCGAGCCGAAGGATGGAGAGGGAAATGAGTTTGTTAATGTTTGCCTGCCTGTTTTATTATTTATTTACACATTCAGTCCATTCATTGGACCCACTATGCCCTGCCGAGACCACGGAAACCTCTGAAGGAGAGGAGAGGAAGGTCGGCAGGCTGGGTGAGGACCGGCCATGGCGGACCTTGAATTCCAAACTGATCACCTTGGATCGCCATGGAAGGCGGGCAGAGTAACGTCACGGCAGAGGTGTGTTTTGGGAGGTTGTCCTGCCAGTGTTATACGCAGGCAAGAAACTAGAGGGAGGAAGACCATGACTAGAACTGTAAGGATGCTGAAGGACGGCCTCATCCTGTCTACATGTAATATGAGGTTACCATCAGGGGGTGACAAACTCACATGTGTTCATTCATTGTATTTCATACATGGGACTATATATCCTTAACCTATCTCTCCATTATAGGTTCAGGAATAGGAAAAGGTTAGCTTGGAGAGTGTGGAAACTAGGTCTTTTTCCTTTCAGTGTTCAATAACCAAGCAGAGGTAGGATATTTTAATAGAAGCTAATGTTAGAAGTGAAAGACCTACGCATAGTAGGCCCTCAAAAAGATCTATTAAATTGAATTGGATTGACATCGGTGGAGTGGTGAGAGCTCAACCCTGGACTCCTAGAGGGGACAGGGGAGCCCTTGCATGAGAATTAGGACCTTAGTGACCCCCATCTGTTCCTCCCTCCCCCACCGCTGCCATGGCGACCTGTCTGGAATGGCGGTAAGCCCTATACCCCAGAGAAAACAATACTCTGTTTGAACAGTGTAAGTTGGCCTCGGAGGCTCAGGGCCTGCAGGTCCCATCCCCCACGGTCAGGGATTCCTAGAAAAGGCAGCTTTTTTGCCGGAAGGTCGGTGCACTCCTGCTCATTGATTGGAGCCCATGTTATCCCACAGCGTTTTCCATGCGTTTGTTTTGAACTCACACCACAGCCTCAGTGCTGTCGGCCTCGGAGTCTGTCTGTTCATCTGTCTGTTTGTCTGTTTGCGTGAAGTTGCTGCTGCGGCCATCTGCCTGCCCTCTGCTCAGCCCCGCAGAGCATCCTGCCTCTTTCTTGTGTCTTGTCGCTGCAGTTGGCTCACCAGGCTGGGGCTGTTTGAGCTCAACTGGGTTCGTAACAATGCAATCACCGTCTCCATTTTTTTTTAATTCTGTTATTTTTATCTTTGCTCCTCCCACCCTCTCCGCCCTCCGGACTGACTCACCATTTCTAAGTGTCGGAGCTTGGCAAGCCTTCAGAGAAATATACTGGGGCTGAGGTAGGTGCGTGCACAGATGTGATATTTCTCCCACTCGATACAAGTGTTTTGTTCCTCGTGGCACACGGGTTCAGACGCCATGTTATTTATTATGCTCATCGTCATCCTTCGAGTTGCCGTGTCGCTGCTGCAGCTGCTGCTGGTCGCCTGAGGGCTGAGATGAATGGTAGGCAAGGGACAGGGCTCTGATCTGAGCTCTGAAACTCACCTTCAGAGGCCACTTCAGTGTTGCTATAAACTTCTCACGTTTCCCCCCTTGCATTCCGGAAGCTAGGAGCCGCGTAAAGCAGAGACCAAACCTGATGTTACCTGGAAAGACTATGGCCTATAACAGATGTGCCATTGATGCAGAATATCTTTCTCTACCTAGGCCTTTGCATGCTGATAATTATTTTAATTTTATAATTTACAGACATAGACACCAGCTAAGAGTCTGGGATTTTGGAGCCTGGATTTGAATCTGACTCTGCTACCTGTCCCCTTGGGCTAACTACCTAATTTCTTCATGTCTTAATTTTTCCTTCTGTAAAATGGAGACATTTCTCTCCCATACATACATCGTGGGACATATCTCCCAGAATTGCTTTGAGGATTAAATAAACTAATAGTTATAAAGTGCTCAAAAACAGTGTGTAGCACATAAAAACTTCTCAGTAAATGTTGGCTCTTATTATTCAACGAGCCATTTGTATCTGTTACAAGAGAAATGATCCAATCCTCAAAAGAGGTTTCTTTTAACAATCACAATACGCCTTCAGATTTTACCTTCCCCTATTTCTGAGGTTATAAGCTCTCTGTTTTATGGGCACTTAAGTGGATCCTCAGTTACAGAACACAACTCCTTGTCTTCCATTCAAAAGTAGAGCTTTCTACTTTCCGGTCCGCCTGTCGAATAGCTGGAATGTGAGTCTTATTTCATCAAAATTAGGTTTTGGTTCTCATGTGGTCTAAATCCAGTGCACTTACTTCTTCTTCTGCAAGTAGTTCTATTTGACGTACAGCGACATCTGCTTGGCTTATCTAATGCGGCCTCTTCAGACTTTAAGCCCTCCTGATACTCCTTTATCTACAATTCAGCCATGGAAATCGCTACAGAACCCTCTGTAGGAAGTCCCACCCTCACCTCCAGCCCTGCCGCTTTCCTGGCTGTGGGGCAGCTGCAGTCGTAGTCCAACAGAAGGTCATGAACGCTAATGCAGGCGGGAGGCGGGATCCAGAAGGTCCTCGGAAAACTCCAGCAACTCTGTGAGTCCCCAGAAACTACATTATCCCTACAGCCTGTCAGACCGAGGGGTGGGGGGTTACACCACCCACCTTTCAGCCGTCAGAGTTACACCACAAGTGACCAGAACCACAGTTTGTTGGAATTTGGTCACATCTACACAATGGCCACAAATCAGGACTCCGAGATGGTGAGGCCCAGGTTGATACGACATCCCCTGTGACGGGAAGCACCCTCAGGATGGCTTCCAAAGCCCAGGGGGATTGGACTCATCTTCTCACACCCACCCTGTGTCAGGTGCTCAGTGGTGGCCCATCGGCTGCCCTGTCTTTCCGTCGGTGTTCGTCCGAGCAGTGCGGCTTCAGGCGAGGTCACACGGTCCTGCAGAGCTCAAATGATGAAAAGCACCAGGCTCGCCCTTGTCCTCTTCTCTTTCTGATTTCTGTTCCCCAAAGCTTTCAAATCTTTTCACCCTTTCTTCTGGCATGAACCTCCTTGTCTCTAAATAGCATGTCTGGACAGTTATCTCTGACTAGCATGTTTTAGATATCACCTATTGACTCCTTGCCATGGAAAACAGGGACTGAGCTCGCTGACTCCTTCTGCCTCTTAAACGTGCTCCCCTTCCTTCAACTTCTCAATTATTGTTATGTCACAACCTTTGGGTGAAATCAGGGGTGTGTGTGTGTGTGTGTGTGTTTGTGCACGCGCGCGCGCGCGTGTGGTGGCTAGATAAATGTTCACAGCTGGAGCCAAGTGGGGGACTTCGGATTATGTTACGATCTCATACACCACACCATTTGCATTTCCTGCAGTTACTGGCTCTGATGCTTTGTTCGATTTCTTAGCTTTTATGCTCTTGTCCTGGTGTTACTCACAGACTCCTCAGCAGCCCTGTAAGTCTCCTTTCCCTACGTCTGCAAGCGGCAGTTGTTCCTCCGAAGTCCCGCCTCCCGCTGCCCGCACCCGGCCTGGTGCTCTGCCAACATCCGAAGCCTTCCAGTCTCGCTGCTCCTGTGCTGGGTCCCTTGTTCACAGACCACAGGTCCCTCCAGCTGAGGTTGGGCCACATTGTAAATGTGGAATGTGTCCTCTCATAACTGCCTGCGACCTCATGAATTTTCATGAAAGGTCAGTTTTTGAGGCCTTGCATATATGAAAATAGCTTTATTCTTCTCTCGTATCTGACTGGATATAGGCTTCTAGGCTATAAATAACTCTCGGAAGGAATTTTGAAGCACTTAGTGCATTTCTTGCTGGCTTCAGAGTCGCCGTCAAAACATCCATTGCCATTCTAATTTCCCCCCATTGGAAACTTTTTGGATCTTTTTTCTTTTTTAACTCTTGGCTTTCTGAAATTTTACAGGAATATACCCTAGCACGGCCCTTTTTGTACTCATTGTTTATGGGATTTTGTGGGCTCTTTCTAGACAGAAGTTCATGTACATCAGTTGTGGGAAATTCTCTTGTATGATCCATTGATAATTTCCTCCATTCTGATCTATCTTCCCTCTTCCGGGACCTCCTGTTATTTATATTTTGTACCTTCTGGGCTGATCCCCTATTTCCTTGTCTTTTTCTCCTCTACTACCCATCTCTTTGACCTTTCTTGGACTTTTCAAAAGATTCCTTAACCTTACCAGCCCACCCTTTAGCTTGATATTAGTTCCACTACCATATTTTTAATGGATGAAAGTTTGTTTTAATGTCCTAAATAATTCTACATCATTTTTTAATTCAAGTTTTAACAAATTTTCTCTGAGAAGACATGACTGATTTCTTTAAGTGTTCTCCTGTTGCCTGTACCTTCTCTGGTGGTCTTTTCCGCTCATTTATGCGCACTCTGTGTTTCGAGCCGGAGGCCGTCCTGAAATGTGGGGGGAGTCTCGCCGGTGTGTCTGCTGCTAAGAGGAGGGCTAAGCTGTCTGACTTGGAGCCCCGTGTTTCTCCACGAGGACTTTCAAGCGGAAGCGACTGGCCTAGAGCCCAGCTGTGGGGCATCTGGATCCTGTGGTCACTTCTCACAGGCTGGTTATTTTCCCAGGGAGGAGTCCACTGCTCTGCTGTCCAGAGAGGCAAGAGGGGCTGCCGGCGTTCCTGAAGTCAAGCAGAGGAGGGGTTTGGAGTTGAGTGAGGCTGTCTCCTCACTGACTTGTAGATTTCCCCCCAGAGCCCTCTTTTCAGTGTAGGTAACTTCAGCGGTACATGGCTTCGTATCCATGTACTAGTTGCCTCTGGGTCCATCTCTCCACAGAGGACACCACAGACCCTTTCAGAGTGAGAGAAAAGTAGGGGCATGGCCAAAGCCAAAGGGCCTGGAGTCAAATGCTTCTCGTACAGCCTCTCAGCCAACGCTCCCGTGATTTAGCCCATCTGCTCCACATCATCAGAGGCGCCCAGTGCCTGTAATTCCCTAGCTGTTTCAGATTCTTAACATGCGTTGGCTTCCTTCTCCTTGGCTTTTCCCCTTTGAAAGTTTAGATTTCGGTTTTTTCTGCTCTGCTAAATTAGTTACCACTCATTCATCTGCTTTCCAGTTTCCAAAATTATGTTGTCATCTCATGTCTGCCTTTTGGCTCCTTTCCTGTCCTCTCTGTGTAGAGTTTGGCTTTTCAGAAAAAAAAATATATCTTTTGTGTCTTTTTTGTGGAGGGTAAGGAGCTGAGGTAGAAAAGGCGTTCAGATAAACATGTATTCAGTCTGCCATGCTCAGCTGCAGTTTATGAGCTGACCCTTTGTTCCGAAGGGATACACTGTTCCTATATGCATCAAAACAAGACTGTCTGCATTACTTGGCAAGTCCTTCAGCCTGGAATATTTCCACCTGGGGCTGCTGTAATGATATGGGTCTGCATCTGAATACTCTTTAAGAAATGCAAAGCAATCTAGAGCTATCCCAGCTAATATAAATCAGATTTCCCTGGCTCACCAATAAATAGTGTTGATCCACAGATCAGAGCCAACCAGTTCTCTGGATTCTGGACTGCAGTCCAGACCCAAACTCCAGAACAGCCTAAGGAAGTAGAACTACCTGAGCTATGAGCCTCAGTATGAGCTGAAAAAAAGTCACACTATACCCGTCCCCTTCTCCAAGGCTTTTCTGGAGTGTTGGCAGTCTGTGGTCTATAGTATGATAGCACGTCACTGCATCACATTGCAACCGAGGTCCTTAGGTAGATTCAATTTAGGGTGCAGTTACAGCTCTGCCCCTCTGTAGGGTGTCAGTTTGGATCACAGTTGTCTGTACGCAAAAAGTACAGATTAAAAAAGTGATGTTTCATTTTCCTCCTGTAATAAGAAGCCACAGACAGACAGATAAGAGGAAATGATGTCAGGAACATGGATCCTTCCTTCTCTCCTCCTTCCTTCCGTCCTTCCTCCTTTCTTTGTATCCAAGTCTGTGGCCTTTATATTCATGTTTGTTATCTTGGGGTCACAAGATATCTTCCCCACCACCAGCATGACATCTGCACTGGGCATGACAAGCCCAAGGAAAAAGATGAAAGAGACAAGGAGAAGGAGCAGGAGCCAATCAGTAATTTCCAATATACTTTACATGCATCTCATTGGCCAGAACTCAGTTACTTGACCATACCTAGCTGCAAGAGAAGCTAGAAAATCCTGCCTCAAATACAGTCAGAATTCTAATGAAGAAAGGAGAAGGATGCCACACTAGGTGTACATTCTTGAGTATCTAATCTCATTTGGCACTTATGTCCTTCTTGGGAAAGTGAGAATAAAACTACCTACCTCACAGAGCTGCAATGAGAAATAAAGTAGAAAATGTTTCTAAGACACATAGCACCATATCAGACACATAACATGTGCTCCTTAAATGTTAATTCCCTTCTCTGCAGCCCCTAGTATTGGTCTGATTTCTGAAAACACTGCACTGTCAGCATATGCTGGGAAGACCTATTCAGGTGTGTATTAGTACAAATGAGATTCTGGAATCACAAGTCAAAAATGTATTTTTAGTATAGAATATCTGACTATAAGATACAGAGAATGGAAGGCTATAAAGATGACTTTACAGTCCATGTCATTTATCGTAATCCTTAATTTTCCTTTATATCCCTTCCCTTTATGACTCTCCTACTCACCGACCTATTTTTAGCACATTCTTCCCTTGATCTCCTGAGAGGTTCCTTTATTTGTATTTACTATCGCTTATCTACAAAGCTTTATTATGCAGACATTGGGCCAATGTGTGTGTGTGTTTCCGTAATCAGCCCCAGGAACTGACTGCCCCTTGGCTCCCTTTGCTGTGTCCAGACCTTGTAAACCAGGTTGGTTAGAGGAGGTAGGGAAGCTGGCATGAGGCGGGGGCTGTGGCCAGCCCAGCCACAGCTGAGGCTTTATGAAAACTGCAATGGTCCGTTAGAGTTTGGGTGTCAGAGGGTAAGAACACACATGGCTTCTGTGTTTGCATTGCATAGATACTATGTCCATAGCATCTTCCTGCCCGTGTGGATGACGGGGTGCTTTGCCTCCTGCCTTGCCTCACACCCCAGGCCCTGTGACCTGACACAGGCCAGTGTACACGACCTAGCAGAGGACAGGGACCGGGGTCACATTTAACAACCTAAATTGGAAGGGACCTTTGTTTCCCCTCTCCAAGTAAATGAGCGCGGGTGGCAGAGGGGATCAGTTTAGTGCCGTGTTTCTGTACAGTGGGGAAAAAAGAAACGCTGTTCCAATCCCGCGTAAGCCAGGCTGCCTCCTAAAACCGGCAGCTCCAAACACATCCTCTCAAGATAAATACAGAAGCAAAGAAAGAAACCTCTTCCACTTAACAATGTTTTCCCTCCCCGTGGCCCTTTCCTAGCTGGTCTTTCCCCATACCGAGTCCTGGCTGGCTATGTAGAGCCCAAATGCCACTGTCCAAAGGAGAAGCTCTTTCACGGGGAAAACAAAAGGCAGCTGTCAGTTTAATCCCAAGCTCCCTGATAACATTCCAGCAGAGCTCCTTTTTCTGGAGATGAAATAAGAACCCTGGCAGGCCCTCTTGACTGGCCACATAAATCATTTGTAGTAATTGCTCTGAGAGAGGAGTGCCTCTCCGGCTCGGCTCGCTGTGAGAAAGGGGTGGGGAGGTGGGGGAATCACACGCCGGCATTCTCCCTCCCTCTCTCTCGCATGCACACACACTCTCGCACACACACTGTGCCGCTGCCTCTAGTTCATCCCCCACACGTGCACAGGCACCCACGTGCACGCCCCCGCTTCCCAAGAGTCGCTCACACTGGGGTGGGCTCAGCCAGCCACGTTAAACACAAAAAGAGCATGGCACAGAATCTAATGAACAGTCAGTTTCATGTTTCTTTCTCTTTGAGCTTGAGCCAATTTAAATTCTTCTGGAGTACAGTTTGGGAGGGGATGTTGGGCGGGTTGACAGGGAAGGTGGGAGGGAGAGAACACGAAGGTAAGAGGGGGGATGGTTGTGACTTGGCTTTGTTAGGCTTAGCCGTTGCTGTGTCTTCTATGCAGTGTCACCTGCTTCCTCCGTTTCGCCTTTTCTGGGGAGAACTGAGATGTGGTCATAAAAATCCCCCACACTGTGATCTGGGAGCTGCTGCTGAGGCTTGGCAGTTCACTAAGGACCGAACTCTCAAAAGCCACAAAGCTATAATATCCCTTCCCCTCTGTGGCCAATAAAGATGGTGATAATCAAATAACAGGGCTTAGAAGTGGTATGGTGCCTGCAGCGGTTGGCCACAGGCCGGTGATATACACCCTTCACTTGAACCCTGATGTATGTTCATTGAAAATATTGAGGCCACCAGAGATGGCAGTGGCGGGGGGGGGGGGG